>VYXD01013973.1:521500-622379 GCA_013397195.1 Hylia prasina
CCTCCCTGCCCTGGAGGGTGTCAGCAGCTCCTCCCAGTTTTGTATCATCTGTGAACTTGCTCAGTGTCTCTTCCAGTCCAGTCCAATTAAGTCATTAATGCAGATGTTGAAAAGCACAAAGTCTAAGAAATTGAGCCCTGTGGAACCCCCGTAGTGACAGGTCAGCAATCTGATGTCACCCCAATCACTTTGTGCCTGATCTGTGAGCCAGCTGCTCACCCATCCCATCATGTGTTTATTGTGAACTGGACATTTTGTCCAGAATGATGTTGTGAGAGGCAGCAGCAAGATATTTATAATACTGGCTTTAAAGTGAATGCTTTAATGGTATTAAGAAGAGAAAAAAATGCCCAATGGTTTAAGTTTACATCAGAAGTTATAAGGCTTGATTGTTTTACTCCATTTTGCAGAAATCACATTTTCTACTAATCCTTTGCTTCTTATTAAAAATATTGAGCATTTCCAGATTGTTACTTAGATATTTTAAATTAATGTGAAGAAATTCACTGGTGGTGCCTCAAAACTAGCAGGAAAGGATTTTCCCTGGTTTTACAGGCAATGAATACTTAGATCACAATCCAAAATCTAAAACAAAACTGTAAACCATTTTGAATAATAAGAATACTGAACTGTTACAGTTCCACTCCAGCACACAAATTATATTGGCCATTTAGCACAACTTTGATGCAGGAGCTCAGCTCCAAGTCGAGATTATTATCAATCCCAGCAACTGCAATGTAATGCAATTTCAGGAAATATCAGGCAATTTCTCTCCAGCCAAGAAGCCCATCACATGTCCTACCTCAAGCTGTGCTCATGAGGTCCCTGCAAACAGAATTTAGCCTGGGGCACTTGTGCACCCAAGGGGCCATGCAGACATGAGGCTTAGGGGTACAGACACACTGCTCAGTGGGGTTCAGCTGTTACACACACCAAAATTGGGCTGTTAAGCCTGGCTGCTGTGTGGGGAAGTGACTTCAGTACAAAACAGATAAGCTTTGAGGGCTGCAATTGTGAGCAAGCAATGATTTGTATTGCTTCTCAAGGATAGAGAATAGTTGTCAGTTTTTCAGCTTGAAGTAGCTCCTGTCATCTAGGAAGTCATTCATTGTCAAGGAGATCAAGTAATTTCCTATATATATGTGCTAAAAATTCCTTTCTTTCTCCAGGGATTTAATCTATTTGATTTATTAATTCATTAAATAGAAGTAAAGCACTTGTTAATGGTGAACAAAGATGACAGAATACAATTTTTATCTAATAATACTAAAGTGAAGGGACTTAAACATACTTTTGAAGCTGAAATATCTACTAAGAAATTTATAGTGAAAAAATTATCACTAATTCAATGCAGCTTTTTTAGTACACTGCAGTTTTGATTTATTTATTTATTGTAGAATAAATGGGTTCACAAAGCAAATCTCAGAAAATTTTTAGGAACAGGTTAGAGAAATAGTCATCATAAAATATATGCTGAGCTTGCACAAGTGAGATGAGATGACTCTTGGGGAATCTTTTCAATGCTCCATCTCTTAGAGAATGTATTTAAAATTTTGGCACATCATAAGAAATTCTTCTAGCCCTTACAAAGGAATTGGTAAGATGACTATAATCACTAAGACTATATAGCAATGCAGACCATAATATTACAAGAGAATTAAACCAAGGAACATGGTTTATAAAAAAAAAAAAATTAATTGGACTAACAGCACAGGAAGATACTTGAATTAATAAAATTATTTTGTTTTTTCTTCCAGCAAGAGTAGGACAATTGAGACAGTGAAAAATTCCATATATATGTCAGAAAACAAGAGGGGGAACAAACCCTAGAGACATTGTATGAAGCTCCTAAACCCTTTATAAATGTAAGCTATATAAACTAAATGTACACAGCTTGTCATACTAGGCTTCTTTTCACACACATGTGCTTTAATTCACACACATTTGTGTATCCATCCCTCCAACAAGGACTCAGAGTACCTTATTTCACTTCCCTGGATCCCTGCCAGATCTTTTCAACCTGATCTCAGGTCTTCAGACAAAATCCCCCTACAACCCATGACTTCTGGTCTGTATTCTGATCACATCTATCATGCAAGTTTCAATCAGATGAATTATGAATTAATCTTTGGGCAGCTTCTCCTTGTTCAGGAGTCAGCGTTTTGATCTTTGGACAGTAGATAACTGGAAAAAAAAATCTGATCCTGATTACAGGTTTTTTTGATGCTTGCTTTCCTACTGGAGGAAAAAAAAATTACTTCTTCAAAATGACAGACTGGCTGCATCTCTCAGTGGAGACACAAGATGTCTTCTGAATCTTCTACAAGCCAAGATGGTTAGAATCACAAGTTTTGGGCCACAATTTTTAAAATTTTCCTTACAGCTTGTTGATGAACAACATTAAAGCTGATGCACTAATCGCTAATCTTGTAACAAAGATAAACAATCTTGTTTAGATTACAGATAGAAAAGATACATCCCCTGTGTGACATCTTCAATGACACCTTGCAATATTTGAGCGCAACTTGGAACATGAAAATACCTCTGGATTGCCATTTATTTCCTCTTGCTTGTGTCAAATTAACAATATGGTTTAAAATAGTTCAGCAACTGTTGACAGGGACTTCAAGTGAGACTCTCACTGTCCCTATGATCAAGATCAGAATACAAAAAGTCTTATCCTAAGTTCTTAGAGAAGAAAATTGAGATCAGAATTAGTAACTTACAAACATTAATAAAATAATAAATAAGCTAAACAAGCTGACAGAAAAAGATTATGAGGGAGGGAAAGTGGAAACTTCTCAGTGACAGTCCTTCAGAGCAACACTAACTGGTCTGATTGAGACCCTCTTGAATGTTTTCTGCCATGTGTAAGGCAAATTACCATTCCATCTCTGTAATCATTACTTTAATCCTCTTCATCAGAGAACTAAATAGTTACATAAGTCTCAAGATTTTCAAACCTTATTTGGTGATTTTTGTTTGGCAGAATCCTTTGTAGCCTGTATAAATTCTGTGTACAAGAACATTTTAGCAGTCCTGATAACACCAGCACTAGAGGGAAATGGAGTCTGCATGCTGCTATGTGATATTTGTTCATCTTCTTCATTAAAAACAGACAAGCAGAACTATCTGCACTTTGTACCATAGCTCCTCTGATGAATTTGGATGACAAACACTACCAAACTATGCATTTCAGCCCATGAATTGCTTCATTGAGAGTGATCCTGAATTGGCACCTCACCTGGTGCAAGTGACAATACCATCTGGCCCATGGATAACAAGCCCCAGAACATAATGCACCAATCTCCTCAGCTGAACAAGCAAAGAGTGGATGTGTACATACAAAGTTCACAAAAGTAACTTTTTCTTGTATTATTTTCAATAAGCTGCATTCTTTTTCACTGGGTGCCTCTGCTGAAAACCCTAACAATGAGAAATCACTTCCAATACTTTTATATGTATCTATGACAAAGGATGACATTCAATATTAAGCACAGTCCTTGCTACAGTTTTGTTGGCTTTTTCCACTTGATAATAACCATGGTAGGTTACAGGGAAAAAAATATTTAAGGTAAAAAAAAATCCATAGCTCTGCTGCCCAGAAGTTCCTACTTCTAACCACACAACTCTTTTTATTGAATATTCTTTCATTCATCTTTCAAAAGATTTTAAACTGTTTATATTTTTCTGACTTGATTAGACTGTGTTGCCTGAAAATCCTGACTTGTATGTATGACTTGAACCGAGACAGTTTATAGCTGTTGTGTGATCACTTTAATCGAGGTGGCCAGTTCAAAAGCAAGATTTATTTCCCAAAAAACTGAAGCACGTGTATTTTTCATTGGCATTATGTAGCACTTATACTAGTATTCACAACACAAAAATTCTGAATTCCTCAGGTAACTTAGTTTTTTTTCTTAGTGTCCATTCTTGGTACTGACATACAAGTACTGACTTGTCTGTTAGATGATCTTATTTTTTAGAGAAATGGTATTGTCCAAAGAATGTAACACTTCTACTAATGTGAATTAGTAGAGTTGTTATGTGAATAACAGCAACCAGAATGATGGGCTATGTGACTAAACAGTGACAACAGATTATACTCAGTACAGCAAACATGGACTGCATTTCATTTGCCTGGACTCCTTGTATCAGCACAGTGCAGGTGCTCCTTTGGAGTTACCCAGCTGTGGCTGTTACATGCTCAGCTGCTGCTTGCTTGGTATCATCAGTATTAACCACAAAGCTGGTATTCCACTTATTTTGTAATGCTCTTTTTTGATGTACACCATATGCCAGCTAGCATCTCATAAATTACCTTGTTGTTTTCATCTCTATTCACCATTGTGGCTTAAATTTTTAACATTATACACTCCCAGCAAAGTAAGTTTGAGTCAGCAGAGCTGCTCTGCTGTGATTGCACCTGATGGGCCCTGCAGAATGGTGCTTCTCCCAGAAAAGGGTGACTGCCTTGGCTACCATGACAACCATTGTGATGTCTGACAATAAGATTCCTACTCCTTTCAGCTTTAAAGAAGCACCTCTCTACCCTGTCTACTGTAACCTCTAAATTGGTGGTTAAGATAATCTTCAGGATTATAGCTAGGAATACAGGGGCTAAAGAGGACTTTGAACCCCAGACTTCTTTCTCTGAATATCAAACTTTTTGCATGTGTATAAGAAGTAAGCTGTACCATCAAATAGCTATCTTTTAAAAGAAAAAGCTAAGCCTTGCCCCCTATTAATGAATAATCAGACATGGTCTCAAAAGAAGGCTACAGATTGGGTGAGCAGACCAGAAAGAAGGGCTTCCATACAGGTATTTGTAAGCCATCTGCTCTGGAATATCAGTGTGGGTCTGCAAACTACATTTGGCCTTCTTCGTAACCTTTCTGGATATCCATCTTCAAACAACCACTCATCCAGTGTTTTATCCATTTGGATCTCATTCTGACATGCTTGATGGTCCTCACACAAAGGTTACTATGATTGTATACTGAAGTGAGCTTTGGGTTGCTTTATCATAAACAAAATCCAAACCAAGGGATTACAGTATCTTCATATAGTACATCAATATTTAAGTATTTTATTTGGTCTATTCCTAATTTAGAGACATCTGGCTTAAAGGGAGCTGATTCTACTTCTGCCATAGTGTTACTGGCTTCCACAGAGAGCAGCTGTTCCATTTTATACCACTAATCCCCAATTTTTTCTTAAATAACTGTATAATTCCTAGATCCTTTTGTCATCTCATTTCAGATGGTGAATGAAGAAGCAGCTGTGTGCCTTTGCTTTTAGCACCTACTCTAGACACATGGAGAAAAGACTCTCTTTAACATGCAAGGCAAAAGATATACAAATTACTCATGCTGCTGAGACTGGAAAACCTCTTAGCAACTAGAATACTGGGGAGAGATAGTAAAAGGGGCTGGACAAATTAAATATCCTGTGCGGAAAATTTGAATTCTTGTTCTGTTCCAATTCTTCATGAAACGTAAAAGATAAGAAAAAGGAGATCTCAAACTCCACAGCTGAGACAGGGTTATCTAACATGGCAAAAGTTTGAAGTTTTCCTGGTGTTGGTGTAGAATAGCTGTCATGCATCTAAGGATCCCTCCTCAGCTCTTTGGAAAAAGGGCATATAGGATCAAGACAGTGTTCAAGCCATATATCCCAAAGTGATGAATGGGTCAGCAGCACTGGGCTTCCAGATTTTTATTTACACCATTTACCTGTTTTATTCAGCTGTGTTTTCCTCCACCTCTTGATGACTCCATAGCTCACCTGCTTCAATTTTAAAACTCTGTTCCCCTTGCACTGCATCTGGGAGTGAACTACCTGAATCTAGATCTATTTTGAGTGGCAGGAACTTATAGAAACAAGAGAGCTTTAACTTTATCTTCTATAGGCTCCTTTACTCTGCTGTACCTCCTTCCCAACTAAACTTTGTTCTTGGTTATGCAACTCAACCAGATAAACTAGAAGGCTAGTCAGTCACAGGACATTATTATGACTTCTTCTTTGCTGGGCACCTTGATTAGGCACTGAATTTCAGGCCCTGACTTTCTTCTTAGAGCCCAATTATTAGGAAAACCTTGAGAGGCTTTCATAGCCAGCATATGCTTTTCCTTCATGTGATTTTTGCTATGAGAAAGACTATCATCATCCTTGAAACCTTACAATCCATTCCTGCATTTCCATTGTCTGCTTTAACCATCTCCTGGAACACTTTCAGACTCGAAGTCCTCTTGTCTTGACTATTGCTCTTCATCTCTTTCTGTCTTTCCAGTAAGTACCTCCAGCATACCAGGTGGCATATATTTTATATTCCAGAAGCTGCACCTTATCAAACACTTTCCTTAGCCTTTGTGGTATTTTTAAATCAAATTAAATCTTTTCCTCCTTCGCTTAAGAATCTCCAGACGACTTTCTGACCTCTCTTCTACACTCTCCTCTATGCTTATTCTACACCTCTGATCTTGCCCTCACCTCCCTCTTCTTTATTTGCACCGTATTTTTGAAGATTTTTCTCCCTATCTGAACCTCTGGTTTATATTAGAAACCTGCTTTACAATTTAGCCTTTGACACTGGAACACATTTTACTTTCCTTTTTGTTTCTCATCATGCAAGTCCCCTATCACTAGCTCATCCCTGAAAGTTTCCAACACAAATTCCATCCTCCTGTTCTGCTCCTTGCTGTGTCCCTATACTGCCAGAACCTTTCTAGGGCTCCTGCTCAGCACACTATGTATGTTGCTGTACACATACAACACAAAGGCAACACCTCACTAACAAAACACATACTTTCTTCTTATGGCTCAGATAATTTTGTCTGATTTTCTCTTCATCATTAACCAGAGTTAATGATGAAGAGAAAATCATAGCATGGGATAGTAAATCCTCTCACTATGACTACCAGAATTATATTAATAAATAATTATGCTGGAACAAGTGACATTCACATAGAAAACCTGTATAAATTCTGCATACTTCTGCAGACAAAACAAAACAAAACAAAACAAAACAAAAAAAACCCAAACAAAAACCCCCAACCAAACCAAAAAAAAATTGAAACAAACAAATAAAACCCCACTACTTTTTTCAGCTCAGGAAAATGCATTTCTCTTTCTAAAATTTCTTCAATTTTACAGAAAAGCAAACTCTCTTTACTTTATTAGTCTTCCATGACACACTACGTGGTGTACCCAGTATTATTTTAAAACTCACCAGAGAGCCAATGCAAAAGCCCCTGGGGTGTGATGGTCATTTCTTAACTGATTTGCCCCTTTATTGAGAGTTTATTGAGAGTTTGGAACATGCAGTAAACATAAAGTGGGTCTTTTAAAGCACAGTGATTTTTTGCCTACAAAATTTGGCAGTAACTCTCAAACATAACTAGGCGAGTTCTTGTGCATCCACAGTTTAGTGTAATTTGCATGCATGCTTCATATTGAATCTCAGTTTCCATTGCCACATAGGACAAGTATTTCTGTTATTAAACTATGGACAGTAGGACAGTATTTCTGTTATTAAACTATGACTTTTTATAGTTTAGGAAACAAAATGAGCATCATTTACATAGATTGGCTTCTCTGAAGACACAATTACAAAAAGAAGAAGAAAAAATACTATCCAAGGAAACTGAGTTGTACAATAATCCTGTTGGTGAAAGTATTCCAGTTTTACTTTGCATTTTAAGAGGACAAATAGATTTTAGTAACATTTTTTAAAATACAATTGTTTATCATGTGGGAAAGTTCCTTTGATTTTGTTTAAAGGATAAAATGGGAATGGTGAGAGAGAATTACTGAACAATAGCTCTGCCTGTGTGAAATTATTACTTGGTTATGTTTCTCTCTCTGATGTAGATTCATTGATGTGTCACACAGGGACAAAATGCCCCAGCTCAGAGAAACACTGGACTCATTTAAGCCATGTACAATTGAATTCCCTCCTGTGACTCACTGGTGGGCTCTGGAGACACTTTACAGAAGTCTGTTCAGACCCATTGCAAAGCCTGTATAATCACAGATCAGAAAAATCAATCTTTTCTCCCCATCAGATGCCACGTAGGGCAAGCCCTGGCAGAAAAGCAGCAGGGGTTCAAGGGAGAGCTGTGACCTGAGCTCCCCACTACCCTCCTTGGCCAGGGGCAAGGAGCCAGCAGCAAAATCAGTACACAACAGCCTGTGGCCTCTTTTTCTCTACCATCCATCAGCAGCTGGTTCTTTACATCTTTTTCTTGACTCAGATGATAACTAGCTGTGATGTCAAGCACTGCAACAGCCTGCCCAGGGAAGTGGTTGAGCCACCATCCCTGCAGTTATTTAGAAGATGTGTAGACCATGGTGCTCAGGGAATGGTTTAGAGGTGGACGTGGCAGTGTTAGGCTTATGGATGGACTTGATCTTAAAAGACTTTTCCAGTCTGAATGATTCCGTGACTTGAGGTGGTTTCTGGGGCCTGAAAAGGTCTGGAAGAGAAGTTTGCAGTTAGATGCAGGTGTTGCTGCCTCTATAAATTCATTATATGCAAAGCCACACCCATTTTAATTTTCCTACAAATTTGCTGCAGCACTATCATCTCCACTATCTCCAAAAATCATCCCTTCTCCATTTTAAAAACACAGCTTCCACAGAGGCATTAATGATAACAGACAAACAGAAATGGAAGTAACTATTGATACGTGCCACTAAGTCACAGACAAAACATACTTAGTTAAATGCCAGCCTTTGAAATTTGCAAATTCAGTCACTAGAAAACTAAGACTAATGAAGTAGGGCTACTGTAATTATGAATTTTGAAACAACTCTACTAACAGTTTTGAAACAAAGACATAATGTTTATTTGCTTTCCTTTGTAAGGCTGATCAAGTTTCATCTTACATCAAAAAGGCAAAATTATACAGCTTCCTGTGATGAGGAAGAAAGGGTAAATGAAATTAAATGAATAAATAAGTTTCCCTATTGAAAATCCCACAGTTAGTGGAAATAATTAAGAACATGGTGGGGTTTTTTTAAATATACACATATATATATATGAATGTGTACTTATTTATATCCTGTTGGAATGTAACAAAGGGAGAGATATATGTTGAGATTCTGCATTATATAGAAAGGTTTGGGAATTGGGTGTGTTTGGAGCTTTTCTCCCCCTCTTCCCATGGTATTCAACGTATTCACTCAAAAACAAGACAGTTTTCCAGGTCATAAGCATATTAGATATAATTTCATATATGAGCACATATAGTTATATCACTAATTGTGAATTAATTCTGAAGTAATAGAGCTTATTAAGCTGTTCAATCAGATATGAGTCTATCCACTTCTGAACTCCTGCGTCACTGCAGTTTCTGACATCAGCCACAAAATCCATGTGGCTCTTGCAAGGGCCACACAAAACAATAGCTTTGTTTTGCCATGTTTCCTAATGTGCACATTTACATGAAGCCTAATTTAAGGGTTTAGTTCTTTTTCTCTCTTAATTCAATGCCTCTCACAAACAGAATGGCTTCCCTGTAAAATACTAACACCAGTTTGGCAACCATTCTAAAGCACTTCATGCGTAACACTGTATAGAACACTTAGAAAAGCCTATTTGTTCTACAAAACCTTTTTACTGCAGAAAGAAGGGGAAATTGGTTAAGCTTTTGTGATTTCTGCCATTAAAATTGCTCCTATCAAAGTCTGCCAAATAAAATATGTCAGTGTTCCAACACAAATGAGTTTTGCTCCAATAATCACAACATATCCCAGGTGGAACATGCTGGAAATTCTTAGAACCAAAAATTACCCAAACCTTTGAAGATTACTATTTGCCCTAGGTTTGCCACATAAAAGATTAAGAAATAAGTTGATATTGACAAGTGTGTTTTTCTAAGACTGGAAGGAAAGAAAATTTTTGAGAGAAAGAAACTTTTTCTAATTTCAGACAGAAATAACCTATTTCAATTTTATCAAGAATCTATTATAATCAAGAAAAAAAGAAAACCACCACTTAACTAGTGTTTCCCAGCAATGCCCAGAGGAATTAATATTTATAAATGAACACATAGCTTGATTACCACTTCTAAACCAAAAAATCATTAAAACTTAAATTTAGATCCTGTTTTTAAATTCAGATGTTATTTTTGGGACGGGGAAAAAAAATAAAGTTATCTTTGTGATGTGAGCCTAATCATGTAAAGTTATTTCAAACCCAGCCTAGTAGGAGCAAATTTATGCTTTTCAAATACAGTTTAAACCATATAATCTATTATAAGTTTTTGAAGCACTAGTGTATGTTTATGTAAAATTTATTTGAAATTCCTCAACCATCACACTATTAGAGAAATTGTGGCCTACAATGTCTCCAGGAAACATTTACTTATTCCCTCCAAGTAAATAACCACACCTATCCTTATAGAATGCTCTGCATCGAGCATCCCTTCCTTTCTCAAGGCAAGATTTTTGATTTCAGCCTATTTGAGATCTTTCTCTCCAATTATATGGACATTTGTGGTGTTTAGTATCAGTTACTTTTTTTTTTTTTTAAATTTTCTGAAACCCTTGAGGAGTTGCAGTGTCTCATTTTCTCTGTAGGCACATCCTGCTGACTGTTAATGAGAAGGACAGGTTTGGCCCTTCTTAACATTAATGGTCAGAGCTTTGCTTAAAATACCTCATCACCATATGATGTTAAGAGGAGACAAGAAGTACTTCTCATTTCCTATTTCACACAGAACATGAAATATATTGTTAATTTTAGGTGCATACCCTCCCATAACAGGTTTACAATCCACCAAATGTGATGCAAAAAATCCCAGTGCTTAAAATTCTCATATTTTTTCAAACACATTGAAGCATGATTGAAATATTAACAAGAAGACATCAGGGGTTAAAAAGACTGTACAACTGATACAATAGTAAAGAATAAAAGCACACATAAAAATAAAATTAAAATAAAATTAAAATTGTGATTTCTCACTCATACCAAAATGTTTTTGCGTGCATAATTTAATGAAAATTCTATTCAATTTCACTGAATTTTAATGCATTGAGTAAATCTACCATGGAAAGGCTGTAAGTCAAAACATTTTACCTGAATGTTTTCAATAAACTTGTCATATAAAGTCAGGAAAAATATGCCTGGAGAGCACCACAGAATTGTTTCAGTGCTCAATTTTGAGTCAGGCCAGATCTCCAGATTTATTTATTTTCTCAGAGGGAAAGAAAAAGAAGCAATTCAACATTCCTTAGAAATCATAAACAAGTAAATGTCCTTGCATAATAACAGTAAAAAAGTAGTAAATGTATTAATCAAGTTGGGTTACCATGGTATTTCTTTAAAGTAAAGCCAGGTCTTTTGACCATTGCTCTTCCCTAATTATCACTGTTGCAAAACGGGAATTAGAAACATGTTACCTTTTTGAATCATATGCAGTCAAATAAGCACAGTTGTGTGCAATCCAAATAAGCCATCGATGACAGCTGGGTAGAAGAAAATCATTGCAGTTGGACTAAAAGGACAGATGAGGGTTTCCTCTTAAATTTGCTTTCTGGACAAATATTTCTTGAGGGTTAGACTAGATGTTAAAGGATTTGCTAAAAGTCCCTTTCAACCCAAACGATTCTATGATTACTTAAGAATATAAGTATTCTGCATAGATAATGAAAGGTGAAATAAGTTGCCAACAGACACAATGTTGGGAAGCAGAAGAATGTACCAAAATGAGAGGAACAGAGGCAGCTTTACACTTGGGAATAATGTGCTAAAATGAAACTAAACCAGCTGGAAGCCACAGAGGAGGCCCAGACATTAATTTATGACGCCTTGGTTTGAAGGACAGCCCAAATGTGGAGTCTCTTACTTCCACAGCTTCCTCAAGGCACTTCACACCACTCAGCAGGCACCAACAGAACCTGACTGACACAGAGCCATGGCCTCTTGGCTTTGTATTCACCTATGGTATTTCTTCCTCCAAACACATGAATGTTCCTTATTTGTCTTTAATTACTGATTTCATAGTTCATTTGGGGGGGACACACAGAAGTATTAATTTAGAAAAAATGGTTTAAGTAACTGAAGTTATTTGCCAGCTTATTGACAAACCTGGAGGCAACAATGCACCTTGAAAGATCAATTCTCTTCTCTGTGTAGGGATTATGATTAAAAGAAGTGAATAACAATAACAATGACTGCAGTTAAATTACTGTAAACTGTTCAGCTAATTAAAAATAAACAATGAATATATCAAATCAAAGACTGAATCAACCAATGACTCAATAATAATTTGCTCCTGAATTTTGAAATTATCAAGTTACTGAATTAATACAGAGAATAAATCAGGAAGCTGACATAAGGAAAAAATGTCTTTTTAAAAACCTCAACAATTCATGCATAGAGATACTGCTGGAAGATGTATTACATCCTTAGCTTCAGAAAACATAACAGCCAAAAACTCATCCATCCATCTCCTTCCTGCCCAATAACTAATGCCCTGTCTGCCATTATGGCCTTGACTTAACAGTTGAAAAACTTGAATGTTCATTCTTAATGTAGCTCTTTGACTCAGGGAGTTCACTCAAAAGGGCAGCTAATTGCAGAGAATAATGAGATTTAAGTACTTTCCCTTCACTCAAATGCTAAAATCTCACTGCAGCTAAAATGAGTTTTTCCTCCTGCTTCCTTCACAGAAATTAACTGAAGTCTTAAAAAATAGAGGTAATTACTGAAAAATTAACAACTTCAGCACAATTCTTTCATCTTAACTACATGAATTTATATAATAGCCAACATAAAATTATAAAAACCCTCAAACCAATAAAAGAACAGGACAAGTAGATGTTTAGGATCTGAGATCCTGCTCGAACAGTGTTGCTCTTCATGGAGGTTGTGAGGAACAAATAAGAGGAAGACCTTGAGGCCAAGATGAGAGTGGAGTCAGAAGAGGCAAAGTAGACAGGAGATGCATGGTCAAGCATGAGCCTAGGCCAAGAAAGTGAGAAAAGAAGGCACTAACCTAAAGGCTAAGGCAAGAGGGGATACAGAGGCTGAGAAGAAGACTGGCCAACTTTCTACCAGTCTAAATTCTGCTGGGAAAGAGCATGGGCCAAAACCCAGACATGATTAATGGAACAGAACCCAGAGATACACTGTCTAAAAAAGCATCAGACAGCTCCATAGATGTGGATAGGAAATTTACGGCAATTATTGCTTAGGAATTAGCACTGCAACATACAGCTGCATTCAGACTGCCTTCTAATGCTCTATGAAAATTGTTGCTCCCTTAAATCAGACTTCAGAAACATACTACTAGTGGAGCAGTCCATAGAGACACACACGACTGTGGCCCCACTGTGAGTTCTCTAATACTCACTCAGGCACAATTCAGTTTTTTAAAAGTCTATAAGGAAAAGAACAGAAGGGCATATGAGCATGAATGTGTCAAAAAACCTTTTTGTTGTACCTTGGAGTCATTGCTTGTAGGCAATTCTTCCCTGGTGCGTAAGGCTCAGAGTCCAACCAAAAGAAAGTACAGCTACAAAGTAGGTCACCCAGGGTCCTAAGGGATTATAATGCTTGATAGACTGCACTTGGGTAGAAGTAGCATCCTGGTATGTCAGTAATACACCTTCTGTATCATAACTACCCATGGCTATCTCTTAATGGAAACAGCTTTTATTGAATTCCAGGGAGTGCTGAGGATAGCCCTCATCCTGCTAGCCTTATATTGGACCTTGAAATAACTCATTTATGTAGTTTAAGAACTTCTAGCAGGAGATAATCCTACATTTAATTTTCCCAGTTACCAGTAGAAACAATCTTGGGGACTGATTTCTGTGGTGAAAAGCAATGTGCTTTTGTCAAAGGAGGTGCTGAAGAATGAGTCCACTTTTGGGATAAGTTCTCAATGGAATACAGGTAGATTAGCCCTCTGAATTAGATAAATCTCAGAAACCGCAGGGAACCATGTATTTGCAGATAGAGGATTAACAACAGAACTCAAATATTTTCTCCTTTCCTGATGATACTAACAAAAATAGACACTTAGAAATCAGATGCAGTGTTATGGTTGCCAAGGGATGGAAAAATGGGCTCTCAGAGTCCCCTATGTCTTGAAAGAGTCCCCAGAAAGGGGAAGGCTGTCAGACAGCAAAAGAACAATATAGATAATACATCCTCAGGCCATAGAATTTGTGAATTCATGGGACTGACTACGTTGAAAAAGCTCTGGCTCGAGTTACTCAGAGAAACTGAAGGGGGTCCTGATGCAAAGTCATTAAGCAAACAGCCTCTCAGGGGCTCTCAGGACGTGGAACTTGCCTGGTGCCCAAAGGTATGACACATTCCAGACCAGGAGTTGAAGACTCATGGCTTCTAGCACTTTCAGTCAGAGGAAAACTCCAAAATCTGCTTGTGCAGTATTTTTTTGAGTTTAGTCACATTTTCCTGAGATGTTCTCCTGTGAGAACAGGATACATAACACAGTGGCTTTGTTCAGCCACTGTAGATGGAGGTTGGTGGTTGATGACAACATGACACACACAAAAAAAGATAAGCAGTGAAACTTCCATGGCCAAGGCAAACCAGCAAGTGATGAAACAGAAACTATATTGACAAGAACAGAAGTGCTACACAGGAAATGTTACATCTGTCTTGAGCCACTGCTGACAAAAGGAAATGGGATTCACCACACAGTTTTTGAGTGGCAGTCTTTGAGCAATAGAGAAAGGAATGTTTGAGAAATAACCTAAAATATCATGAAAGTGAACAATCCTTCAGTCAGGCTTGGTTTGGCATTATCCAGAAATTTAATGAGTAGAAGGTCCACTGTGCAGAATTTAAAATGTCACTTTAAATAATTTTAGTATCACAAAACTGGATTTTTTGTTATTCTGAACATGTACTAGTACATTATATATTCCCTCTGGACATTACCTCCCAGACTCAAACAATTTTATATCTAAAAAAAGGAAAAAAACCCACACTTTTTATTATGTCATCTGCCGTTATAACTGGTCTTCTAGCTTTGGCTTACTGCTGTGTTAAATTTAATTTAAATTCAGAATTACTTATGGCAGAAGATTATATTTTTATTATTCTGTAAATTCAATGTTACCTTGTAGTGCAGTCTAGTAAGAGATGGTGATACATTTGAAAAGAAGAAATGGAAATTCTGAGTGAAGTTGTATAGAAATCTATTATCCAAGTTATTAAGTGTCTGCTGACCTGGGTTTTTTCGCATTTTACTTCTATTCTAGCTGCAGAGCTAAAAAGAAGAAGTGGTGTTTTTTCACTCCTATAGGAAAACAGTGTCAGCCAAAATATTAGACTACTTGGCTGAAGTCTGAAATGAGAAATTAAATACACCTTCAATGTGGACACCTGGGAATTGAGTGTACTGCTACAGAGATGAATTACTTCTGTTCCTCTCAGGAGTGCAGCAAGAAAAAAATGACACAAATGCTACCATTCTTGAATAACCTGTCCAGTAGACAGAGAGGTCTTCTCTTCCTGCCTTCACTTTCTCCCTAAAACATGAGGATGCCAAATATGAATAAGAAGTTTGGAAATTTTCTCTGAACAGACCTTATCCTCATCCCATTTTTATTTCTTCTAAAAACTATGGATTAAACACAACAAATACCTCAAACTTCTTTCTGCTTTCTTCTTATTTCAGCTGAAAGATCAAGTTTCTGACAGAGAGTAAAGCATGACTTACTTCTGTCTGTACTTTAAACCAATCCTTTTTAGGCTGGAGTTCAGCTAGAGTGTGCTCCATCTGACAACTCTGCTCTGCCATGCTGATTCTTGCAAATAACTTTATATGCTTCAGTGTACATATGAACCAAAAATTCAGAATCAGATGTAATATTTAAAGACACCTTTTATATACTTACTTGAAAGCCTTTATTAATTTCTCCCCTAAGTCTTCTCTTTATTAGGTTAAAGAATTCTAGTTTTCCACAGTTTCCACAAACACCATGGTAGATGCCTAATCATGAAGAAGTTTGAAAAACCAACAACCCCACCACCAGTTCTCTGCCTACAAGGAGATTATCAAGGGGCCAAAGCCAGGCTTTTCACAGTGATGCCTGAAAAGAATAGCGATAACAAGGATAAATGGAAATTAGAGGCATTAACTAAGAATAAACATTCTCTGAGCAGGGAGGAAGATTCTCACCATGAAGCCAAACAAATAGCAGAACCTGCTGACCAGAGTGGTTATGCAGTCTATGAACTGGTCATGCTTCCAACTGAGCATCCTTGGAATTTTTCAAAACTCAACTGGATAAACCACTGACCAAACTTGTGTGTCCTTTTAGTTGACGCTGCTTTGAGCAGGAGGCAGGACTAGACATTTTGAGATCCTTTCCAACCCAAATTTTCCTACAGTCCTAAAAATCACAAGCCTACCTTTTGGAAAGTCATTAAAACTCTGAAAAAAGCCAGTTTTATCCAATGCCACGCTGTGGTGTTCACAAGTTTAGCACATACTGCTTTTTTATTTAACTATAACCCAGTATATTTACCACTGATACATGAAGTTGTATTTAAACTGTCAGCCAATTATATTGACTTAAATGGGTTTTCTGAGCTCTTATTTTTGTTCCAGGGAAGGCTAGAAAAACAAAAGCTGAGCAAACAAAAAGCTCCACTCATAAAGAACTCTTTGGATGTCTTATTTGTACCTTAATCTGCCCTTTATTGCTTTCCAGTTGCATTTTTCTTTACATTTAACAAGCTCACGTGAAATGGCAAACAAGTATTCTCCTAATGATGCTCTGATGGAGGAAACATAATTGCACAGCATAAAACCTTAGTAGCTACTTTAATTGCTCCACAAATTATCTTTAAGTGCTGTGCATGATTTATAGTAGCAAAACGTTCCCCTTTTCAGCAGCTAAATAGAGCTGACTGGAACTTTCAAGAAAACTTTTTTTGGGTTTTTTGTTTTTGTTTTTTTTTTTTTTTAGAAAAATGCCTACCAGACAAACCCATTTTTCAGGGCAATTTTCACTGAAAAAAATTTCATGACTAGGTTCTCTTAAATTTAGGTAGAATTATTAATGAGATTTAAATACCAGCTAAATGAGATTTAATCACACCAAGAATATTTAAGTTGTGAGAGACGGACAATTTGTAAGCTAAGACACACAAAATGATAAAAACAGATTCAAGACCTTTATTCAACCAGATTGCAGAAGAGCAAAAAGCTTGAAATTTGCTCTAGGTGAGGGATTGCTCTTGGCTGAAGGTTTGTCTTTTCTACTGTACTAGAAGTAATTTAATGGGAAAGACAAAAAAAAAAAATCAGTAAATGAAGTTTTTTATTTGCAGATGAGCCTATCTTCAAATAACACTTAGGCAGCTGTGAGACAATAAGCAAACACAAATACTTGCATAATTACAGCAATTTCCACATTCCTCATCACCTCAGCATTTTATAAATGAAGTAAATGAAGTGGCAACTTTGATGCAGAGCTGCATCATTTTTAGAGAGGAAATACCGCTGAAGGTAGAACTATGAAAAGACCAACACTTTAGCAAGTGAAAACTGTTTCTCTACAACAAAGCTCTACACTAATTAGGCCATAATTTAACTAGTAGGAAATAGAAATCAGTGAGGCATTAGGAAAGCTTTTGGAAAGAGAAAAACTTTGTAACTGTTCCATCAGAGGACTACATTCTGCTATAATTGCAGCTCATGTTTTCAAAGAGGTGTATATTAATGGGTTCCAGCTCATTAATGAAAAATATTTGTTTCTATAGAATTAATTGTTGACATGTCTAAACAACTTTGAGCTGAAAATGCAATCTGATCTGCTGACTGAAATCCTTAATTATTAGCACTTTATTGAGCCACTTGCAGTCTAAAACCTTTTTAACAGCAAAGTACTGGAACAATCTTGCTCTATAATTAAGTTGGATATAATTATTTCCTGAATGAGACAAACTGACTGTGATGTGAAACACACCTACAGAGAGTTTAGGCTGGAATTATATACAAATGCTAAAACAAAACAATCCTGAAGGGTAGTAAGTAACAGGCAATCTAGAAATCCAAGTAAGCTGTGCAAACTTTGCGAGCATAAACTATACATGAGAACAAAGACTTATGGATAGCAGATCTCTAGCAAGTGCTACTCAAAAAAATCAAACTTAGAGACAGATACTTTTCTTCTGTGCCCCAGACCTGTTTTAGGAGACAATGACTGCAGAAACATCTCAAGTTTCAAACTGGAGGCAAAATGAAAAACAATATTTCAAGAACTCAGAAATAGCCGCTTATAAGATTTAAAACAAAGATGAAGCAACAATTCAAATCATAGAAGTTTCAGTTGCTATGGCATATCGATGGTCAGCCACTAACATGTCTGCATAATTTATTACAAAATTATAGCACATAAAAGAAATGTCTGAAATATAACTAAATATACAAGTAAGTTATATATAAAGTATAAGTATATATGTATATACATTTAAAAAACAGAAATAAACCCAGTCTATAATGAAAAACTGAAATTCAAAGCTAAGATTCCAATTAATAAAAAAAAAGAGAAACTGGGGAGTTGCAGTTGTTGAAATTATATTTCATGCATGCAAAGTAAGTACTATCAAAATTTCATAATTCACAGAATCACAGAATCACAAGGTTTGAAGAGACCTTCGAGATCATCGAGCCCTGACACCTCAACTAAACCATGGCACCAAGTGCCACATCCAAAACACATCCAGGGACAGTGACTCCACCACCTCTCCAGGTAGATCATTCCAGTATTTTATCACCCTTTCTGTAAAAAACTTTTTCCTGATATCCAACCTAAATTCCCCTTGGTGCAGCTTAAGACTGTGTCCTCTAGTTCTGTCAGTTGCTGCCTGAAGAAAGAGACCAACCTCCAGATGACTACAGCCACCTTTCAGGAACCTGTAGAGAGTGATAAGGTCACCTCTGAGTCTCCTTTTCTCCAGGCTAAACACCCCCAGCTCCCTCAGCCATTCCTCACAGGGTTTGTGTTCCAAGCCCCTCTCCAGCCTCATTGCCTCCTCTGGATGTGCTCGAGCGTCTCAATGTCCTTCCTAAACTGAGGGGCCAGAACTGGACACAGCACTCAAGTTTACAACTCTAAAGCAAATTTTTATATCTGCACTTCCAATTAATTTCAGATTCATCTTCTGCTTTTTTTCTTTGAAATTATTCACAACTCAATTTAGTGTACTCACATTTTTGTCTTTGTAACTTACAGAGTGTCTGTGCTAGAGGAGGATTATCCTTAAATTTTGGGCAATCTGAAGACTTCACTATGTGAAAGTTGTTACTGGGTGTAGCTGTCCTCAATTTTTAGGAATTATAATGAAATTTTCAAAATCTGCTTACTTCCATGCATTAATCTTATGAAGCTAATGGGTTTTGGAAAAAAATCTATAAAACCAGAGAAAAATAGAAATAGTATGCTTGATAATTCTAATAAAAGTCCAGAATACAATAGTTTCATGACAAGAAATATACAGTACTAACTCTAATGTATCTACCTTAATCTCAACACCTGTAAATGAAAACTTGCCCCTCCTGATTTCATGATGGTATCATCACTAAGGTTAAAGGTTAAACTTGAAAGTGCTGTGAACAGAAATCCACACTAACATAAATTCATAACAATCACAATCACAATTTTATTATAATCCCTAATAAATTTATTAAAGCTGAAAAGTCAATATTAGTGGACTAATATACTTTTTTAATTGTTTATTTACCTCCTTAATTTCTTGAACACTTCTGAATCCATCTTCACTTTCAGCTTCTCTCTTCCACAATAATTCAGCTGCAGCTATTTCAAGAGACAGCCTTTAATGAAAAACAGGTATCTCCTATTGTAACTTTTTGAATTGTTACAGATTTTTATAAAAGTTTCTTTCTTCCATCATATACTCTGAGGCTCTATTCCCACTAAAGCTGTCCTTTTGAAGGTCAAACCAAGATACTCTTCTTTTTCTGAGTGATTTACCCTCCCCTGAGTCTTAATTTCTTTACTGTCAGCTGCTCCCCCTTACAGTTACTATTTCCTTCAGGATGATAAACACCGGAGTTGATAAATGGGTAAGATCAGTGCTGCTATCAAAGATTTAAGCAGGTGCTGGAGATGGAATCTGAATATATAACAGGATCCTTAGCTTTGATGATCCCCCTCTTTAAACCTGGCTTGTGCTCCTCTACCTTGGGGACCTTATGTGGACTGTCATTTAAATTCCCCCGTGGAAATTTGCCCATGGCTCAGACATGCCACTACTTGAGTAAACTAAAAGCAGCATTTTCAAAAAGTAATGCTAAATGTTGGTGAATGACTGCAGAGAGCTATCCTGGAGTGTATTGTGGAGGATGGTGATAAGACTGACAGTGTTTGATACTGTCAGAAGTGATCTGCAAGAAGGAAAAGAGATTATGTTAGAGACACTCAAACATATGCAGGGCATATGGGGACAACTTGCTAATCACAAATCAATGGGCAAAATGAATCAGAAGAATAAATAAAACAGAAAAATTCAGTTAACAGAAAAAAAGAAAAATTAACGTCTCTAGGAAGAAAATAATCTTATATGTACTAGAGATTTCAGCCTAGGATGACATCTTGTCTCCAGCTGCTGAATTGTGATCTAGCTCTCACATGTTATCTGCTTTGGAAACACAGGCACTACTTTATTTTTTAGGAACCCTTTTACTCTGACTTTTCTTTGTTCTCTTTCCTGGAAGTTCAGACCCCATGGCTTGTTACCTATCTTATGCTCTGCTCCCCTGCTTCCTCTAGGACTTTTCCTGACACCTTCTCCAGAGCTAAGAACCTCTGGTGGCATTTTGTTTGGGGCAGGGTGACATTTAAAGCAAAGGGCACAAACCATGCAATGGAATTTGTAAACACACATAAGTACACATTAGGCAAAACATAAAACACCTACACAAATTTCTGGCAACAGTCACATCTCTGCAAAAACCTTTTTCAATTTCTGCATGACCTTTGAAACCTGAGGACTTTGTCTGTACTGGTGAATTACAGAGTGTTAGGACAGAGAAGTTAAATCACCTATTGCTGAAATGTCAGACTGAGCAGGGATCACTGATTTTCCACACTTGGATGGGTGATCCACCTGGATACAGCATAAGAACAAATGAATATCCTTACTGCTCCCTTCTGGGGCCAACCTTGGGACTCTCCTCCAAACCAGGAGACCTCAAATGCATTTTGTGAGAAGGCCTACAGGTCATATTGGCTTGAGATAATTCTTTTTGGCTTAAGATATTCTCTTTAATATCTTTTAAGATAAATCTGTGTGGTGAGTGATGCAAACAGTACAGGATCTATCACAAGAAGAAAATTAAAAAGGAGAAGGGGGAAAGAAAAACTGTTAAGTGCACAAAGAGGAAATAGAGCCCAGGAAACAGTAAGGTTGCAGACACACTCAGTTTTTCATGACTGCATCTGAACTGACTGAAAAGGTCACTTCCCAAAATTACTTCTAGACTGCAGTTGCCTGGGACCATGATAGCCTACAGAACTGCTCTTCACACATCAAAACCATCTCAGTTGAAACGAAGAGCACATTTCTGCCAGACTGAGCCATCCTAACCAAACACCTACACCAGTGTGTTTGGTTAGAAGAGTTCAGCCACTTCTTCCACTGGGAAAAAAAAAATAAAAACCCCCATGTCTAAATCTTAACACACAAATCTGTCCAGTAGTGTTAGTAGATTTAAGTTTCTAATGTATCTAGCACAATGTATGGTGCTTTTGTAAAAGCAGCTGCAACATGCTCAAGGAAGATTGCCATTATACAAAGCAGACCAAGTACAGTCTCAGCTAGAATTACTACTCTCCAAGCAGAATAACGTTATCAGAAAGTTATTATCAAATCAGCTGAGGATATCAACACAAGTAATGCTGCCTGGAAAGACTGAATCACAGGGGAGAGCATAGAGAGTTAAATGAAAGCCAGTGAAGAATATAAGATCTGACAGGGACATGGAGTATTAAATGGATGTATTCCTGCTTATCAACAATTTGTAGCACATTACCAAGACAACATGTAAAATGTTCTGATATTTATCAGTCTGAAAATTAGTAAGATATTTTTTCACTTATAATTTCTCATCTTCCTTTAAAATGCTGCTGATGTGAATTCAGTCTCTGAGCTTGAAAGTGGATTTGACAGTTTGGTTATAAGCTCTTCTCTTCAAAATATTTTTGAAAATAATCCATCCAGAAGAAATACATAGTCCCCCTAAAAACTACACAGGCTTCTTCATCAGTGTAATATATAAGGTTTTTGTCTTTTCTGGTCTTTGGGACAAGAGTGCTATGGGAGCTTAGGATTCATGCTTTTCTATTAATTCCTGCATCATGGGTACATCCTGAAGTTAAAATTAATAAACCAAGGACAGGAACAAAACACCCCACTCTAAGTTATCCTGAGTAAAGAATGCAGAATCTAACCCTTAGTTACATCTGTGTGACTGCAACCACCAAAACAGAGGTGAAAGATCTTGCAAAAATAGGTAAGAAGACCTTGGGATTGTTTCATTTTAAAGGTGATCACATGTGGTCTCGGGGTCACCAGTTATGGTTGTGATGCAAGCAGTGAAAACAGGACTCATAGATTTCAATATCAGAAGGCTTAAAGATTTATTAGAGTTGACTCCATTCTTTCTGGGCCTGGGTTATTCTCCCAGGTGAAGATCATGCTGCTGCTTCTTTCCCTGCTCTGTCCAGTTCTTGCAGCACCAACCTCCCCCCAGTCCTTCCCATACCAGGGAGATACCAAAACTTCACTCATTGGTTAGGAAGGAAAAACAATCCCCATCTTGTGGAAGACAGAGATACAGGAGAGAATTGTTTACAGAACTTGTGCTGCATTTCTCTGCTTTCCCAGAGAATATTTCTCTGCAGGGAAAATACATTATGTTCATGTAACAATCACACAATTTCAGAATTTCTTCCTTCTCATTAACTTCCAAAGAGGTACAATTAGCTCTTGCTGTATGGGCTGCCTAACCAAGGCTGAAGACATGACGGAAGGTGTTAACAATAAGGGAAGATGTGGTATTGCTGACAATAGACACAGAACACAACAGTCTAGACACAGAACACAACAAAGCCTTTCAGCCATCAACATTTTCCCTTGTTAAAAATGAAACCCCTTAGATTATTTCAAAATAGCCATAAGGGAACTTTGTGTGGAACAGGATCATTAACTCAGCAGTGAAATGATTTGAGTACAACCTGCCTCCAGTACCCTTTTCAACTTTACTAAAAACTAATGAGTGGAAAAAGCAGAAAGTGTCAAAAATAATTCCAGTGAGATACACGACTAGCACACATTTCTTTAACTTATTTGTTTCACTTACTGCCTTAAGTAGTTTTAATACTACTGCATAAACAATGTTAAGTAGATTTTCTTTCTCATCTGGAGCAAAAACTAGAAATGCCAAACAGAATCCTAAGTTTTAGTCTGTTTACATCTTACAGTTTGGGATGTCAGTTTTGGTTTATATAATCATTAGGAAGAAAAAAATGAAGTCGAGCATGCTGCTCAAGAGTATACATTAATGTCACACACTGGTGTTTGCAACCATACCTTAGTGCAACAAGGAATTTGTAGTAGTATCCATGTGGAACAGGCTTCCTTTGTGCTTCTATTAGCTTCTAATATATGAGCAGACTTTTGACAGATCAAATAGTACAATCTGTTTTCTGAATAGTAGAACAAATTGCTGCACTAAAAAGCTACCAAAAAATCTATTACATTCTAATGGTGGTGGCCTAACATATAAAGTGTTGCATAGTTTCTTATAAATTCTCTCTACTCAGAGTATTTATATAAAAAACAAAAAGAGAAAAACAGTGTCCCCTTTGAAATAGCTTGTTTGCCTTAAAAAGTGATAACTAACAGAAAAAAAAAAAGAAAGGGACATTAGCAACCGACATCCCCTAGTTATGAGGTGTTCCTTTATATTTTTTTTGGACAAAACACATATGAAAAATGTGCAAATGACTCTTTATTTAGTTTTATAACTAAAAGAAGACCTGTAGTGAATTACCCACTAAGTGTCCAGATGCCTGCCCTGGTGATCCAAAAAATGTAATTAACTACAAGATTAATCTTCCATTCTTTCTTTTTCTGACTCAAGATGTACTTCCTAATCTCTGATTCAAAAATCAAAGCTCAGAATACACAAGGGCCAAAAGTAACAACTTTCCAGAGGAAGACAGAATGAAGAGCTATAAAAATCAGAAATAACCCCGTAGCTTCATCAGATGAAAAAAAGGTGTAGTATAGAAGTGTGTTCACTGTCATCTGTGGTTGTAAACCCTTCTTGTTAATTCTTTATGTCAAAAGGATAATAAAAAATTAGGCTGACACATTTTTTTCTTGCATTCAGCAGAAATACAAAGCAAATGCTTCACTAAAGCAATGGAGCTCACTTATGTTACAAGAAAGCAGATTAGGTTCTGTATTTGCCTTGCAATAGTACCTTTGCTTTCAATGTTTTATCTTCTTTCAGAACATAGTAGTCATTTACAGGAGTTTAAATTTCTGTTGTTTTCTCCAGAGATTTTACTTCATAATATTCCTCTCACTGTACAAACTCAGAATACATCAGAGAGTACACTTATGAAAGTCGTAGGTGTCATCATGCTGGGGTCAGGGGAGGTCAGTTACTCTGGAGGACAGAAATGAATTTCAGTCTCCACAGGCTGGAAGGAAAGTCTTCAAAGAATATAAGTAAATTCAGTAATTATAACTGCAAAAAAAAAAAAAATCCTTATGCTTTGACAGAAGAAAACTAGAAAGAGCAGCTAACAGAAGAAAGCAAGAAATCACTGAGACATCTTGGAGGAGTAACAAGCATTGCTGCTAAAATTTGTAATGTATAGTTTCTCTTATATGTACCAAACAACTTGTTAATGAATGCAGCATGTGTGCTGCTTTTAAAACTGCATGTACTGAAGAGCTGAATTCTGTAAGGTGCCAGGATTGGCGTAAGTCACATGAATCACTGGCATTTATGAGAATAAGCAATGAAAAAAGACTTCTCTTTTAAACAACCTCAAATGAAAATCTTGTCTTGGAAATATTTCTATTCCCTGGGGGATATTAGTGGTTTGCAGAGAATGTTTGAAAGATTTTCTCAAACACAAACTCAAGCCAGGTAAGCAGGTGATATGCAAACAATGCTCTTCTCAAGGATGAGCCACTCTTTAGCATACTATTTTAAGGGTGGGCATAATCTCTAAGAATTCAAGATGAATTTGAAATCAGCAAGTTTAGTAGAAACCATACAGAAAGAAAGGCTCAATTAAAGCAAGGCTGTAAACTAACATTGTTTGTTCAATTAAAGAAGCAGGTGCAGACTAAGTGAATTTACTTATATGCAAAAAACTAAAAGATAAAGAAGGTGAAACAATTTACATAAGGGGGAACTGATTTAATAAAGGCCTAAGTGAAGCAGACCATCTGGATGAAGTCGCAGAAATTGTCACAAATCAAGGCAATTAAGAACTGCAGAACAGAAAAAAACCCTTACTGGCATGTGACAGACAAGAAAAGCACAATCCAGGAAAACTAGAAGCAAAAAATCAATAGAACTTCTTAGAGTTCTGAAGGGAAACATACATATATGGACAGCTGCTCAGGGAATGAAAACAAACACAACAAACGTCCTTTGCTTTTCCTGTATTTGTGCTTAGCATTATGAATAATTAAAAATACTTTAAAACTCACCCTTCTTTTCATTATTAAACTGAAATAGAGTAAGATGCTAATGTTAATATAGTCTGATTTTATCTGACTGCAATTTTTAACTACTTCTCTCTCAAGCTGGTCACTGAGACTTGCCCTTCAGGAAGGACCAGTGCAAAGTGTCCAGCCGGGGAAAGAAGTCTCCTTTGCAGTGACACGGGTTGGGAGTGCCTGGCTGGAGAGCAGTTCTGCAGGCAGAGCCCTTGGGGGCCCTGGTGGGCAGTGAGCTGACTCTGAGCCTGCAGTGGTAGTGAGGAGCACCAAGGGCATCCTGGGCTGTGCCAGCAGGAGCACAGTTAAGGGAAGGGATCACATCCCTCTAATCAGCACCCATTAATCTGCAGCTACACTATTGCTCATTTTGAACCCCCAGTAAACAGATGCTGATAAAGCAAAGTGTATTCAGCACAGGGGTACTGAAACACCTGGGGCTTGAGCATCTGTGTCACCAGGGGGGCTAAGGGAGCTGAGATCAGCCTGGGAAAGAGATGGTTGCAAGGGAGACCTAACAGCAGCCTCCAGTGCCTATGGGAAAGGTATCAAGGGAACAAATCCAGGCTCTGGGTGGCGAAAAGACACTGATCATAAATGAAGTAACTGTACACCAGTTCAGAAGGTATACAAGGAAACATTTTTTCAGCATGAAGACAGTCAAGCAAAAGAGCAGATCCAGGCTCTATCCTGGAGAGTTTTCAATACCTGACTGAATACTGAAATAGCAACAGACAACATTGATTTAACCAACATTGATTTGATCCCACAGCTAATGCTGATTGAAGCAGGAAGTCTGACTAGAGACCTCGAGGTCTCCTCCAAACCAAATTTTTCCATGGTCCTGTGAACATCAACTAACGTTGCACCACAGTAAACTACAAATTGGATCAGACAGTAATGCACAGATAACTGAATGAAAAAAAAAAATCATTACAGGATTAAAATAAGGTACTTCATTAGCACTGTTACCAACATATACAAGCAATAACTTGTAAAAGCAATAAAGAGATTATGAAAAGATTCTAAACGAAGTTAATGAAAAGATTCCAAACTAAGTTAATAAAAAGATTCTGACACAGTCCACTTCAAAATCCCACCCACTGCTGCTATTTAGCAGGCATGCAAAACTCTTCAGGGAATAGAACAGTCAATGGAGCAGCACTAAAATAAAAATTTATTTTCTTTGCTTCATAATTTTTCTATTTTCATAAAATGAGACACTCTGCCACAAAATTCTTTTTAAAACAGATAGAGATAGCATGAAAGTCAGTCACCCAGATAGCTACGAATGTAGCAGAACAACAAATTATAAAATCATAAACTGCTGGTATTAACTAAACTACTAATAAATAATTGCTAATTCAACCATATAAATATATAATTTAACTGGGTGTACTTATATATACATTTGTTTTTATAAGGCTGAACAAGTTGCATTTGAGGAACAATAGCATTTTGCCAACATCTAAAGTACATGCATTTAAAAAAAAAAGAGATGTGCAAGACAAAAGAAATATCCTTGAACTGTTCATTTTAAAACTGTAAGGGTAAACCATGTAAAACACTCCAGAGAACAGTGACAGGTCAGACCAAATTATTCTCAGTGCTTCCTATTTAAGTCTATGAGATGTTATTCTCAGCACATTGGACCTTGAGACTGTTCTTTTGAGACATCCAAAGTCTACACTCAGCAAAGAGCACTTTCTCTGGATTTGGTATTCCTCTCTGGAGGCCAGGCAGGTAAAACTTGGACATGGTCATACCTACTTAGTAAGTACTTGAAGACTTAGTTTAAACCTGCAGGCAGGTTTCTTGTCACCTGGTTGCAAACCCTCCAGGGACTATCTCAGCCATCCTGGTAATTTCAAAACTAAAGAAAGTGGTGTTTACTCAAATTACATCTAATAGTCATTGGATAAGAACAGAAATCATCTGAAGAGCAGGGATTTAAACCTAGGATTTCCTACTTTAAAACATGTACGTTATCACAAATGTGGGGTTTAGTTTTCAGATTAAGACACCTAAATGCATGTTTGTGGTGTGAGTTACATACCTAAGCTCATGCTATCACCACTGTTCAGTTGTCTAAGCAGACACATTTAAGCGACAGTGCCACTAAAGATGCTTCAGGGCATCAGAGGCATCTACAGCAAGAGAGAAATGTGACATAAGACTTGGAGAAGAACTGCAGTCCTTTGGGGTAGCAGCTAGACACCCAGATCAAAACACTTGGTTACTTTGCAAGTGTTTCATAAATTAGGTGTCTCAACCACATGGAGACATCTAAATGCACAACTCTGCCTTTGTGCATTTTCGTCTTGAGCCAAATCCCCTCTTAGTGAAAAATCTCTGAGAAACAAGAGACAACCATCTAGTAAGTATTCTGATTGCAGGGGTTACTGCCCCCACCAAAGCTGAGGTGTTCATTAATATAGGTTCACTGCCCTATTTAATCCTGCACTAAGCAGATAAGGAGAGCCCAGCTGACCAGTTAACAGCACTTTTGTAGAGAGGCGAGTGTGTGCCTAGATTGCTGCAAGGGGAACTCTCACTCTGCCTCAACACTTTCAAAGCTGTGCCACTGTTCCAAATCCCTGTCAGAGCTCAAGTACCATGTAGTTGTGCCATCTCTGGATACAAAACCCTGTCCTTCTGAAAAAAAATTAAAAAATCATGTTTCCAAGTGAGTAGTTACTTCAAAATTCGCCAAGGATGAATATATTTCCTAAAATATCCATTGCTTTTCCAGTGGCCTAGAGAATTTACTGGAGAGAAAGTGCTATGAGCTCCAAAGAAGAAAATATGTGTCCATTTTTGCCTGAATTACTTTACTAACAACAAAAATAATTTTTGCCAATCAATAAGCAAATATGGTGTGCAATCTAGGTTTGAAATTTTCTTTTGAACAACAGGCTTGAAACAATATACATTTTGCCATCATTTAGATGCCAGTATCCTTCTGCATTTTGTGTCTTTTGCTTACATACCATATTTGAATGAAGCTTTTTCTAAGAAATTAAAATAAAAATTATTATATCGATTAGATAATTGTTCATTTTGTTTATTCCTTTCCTTTCTGTTTTTGCAATGATGCTTTCAGTGCTGTAGAGGAAGAAGGAAGAACTGATCCTCCACCAGAATGAAACAAACAAACAAACAAGTAAAGCAGCAACAAAAAGGGCACAGTAGTTCCTGAGTGGCTACCAAACTTACACACTGATTTATTTTCTTTAGTTTGGCTAAATGTATCTGATTTCCTAGTCAGAAATGCTTGTTTTGCAAATCAAACATTTCTGCTGGAAGGAAGGTAGCTAGAAGAAAAGCATTAAACAAATGTTACCATATGACATATCAAACAGGAAGTTTAAGAAACAGAACAAGGGCCAGGGTCTTAACTAAGAAACACTCTCTGGGGAGCCAATTCACCATCAAAGTAACCTGCTTCTAAATATCAATGTATTTTACATATATATAAAGCAAAGGTTTCTTTAAAAATAAATGCATTCAAATTAACAAGATAGTGGTGTTTCCGAGAATTTTCCTGACATAAAAATTGATCTGACAAGTTCAAGGGGAAGGACAAGGAATAATGCTCAAAATGTTTTGCATTTATAGTGAAAATACACTTCCAGGAGACATAATAAAACTAAAATGTTGTTTATCTAATGGGAAAAAGAGCAATTGATCATAACAGTTATCCTTTAGGTTATCAAAGACTATGGCTAAGTTAAGATATTGTTGAGCTCAGACTTTAAAGACCTTTAAGATAATTTCTGTTAAAACATATTACTTTAATTATTACTGTGAATATAATACCACCACACAGAAAAAATGCCATTAAATATCAGACAATACATAAATATACCAAAGGGGATTTTATCAATATGCATTAATTTTGAACAGAAAGGTTTAAAGAAACTATTAAATGAGTTACAGTTCTTCAGATTAGATCTCTGAAATCATTGGTCAACTCAGAGTGAATCAGGCCTATTGAATCTAACCTTGTGTATACACAAGTAAAGCCAAGCAGTAACAATGAACGTAAGAAAGTAGTGAAACTGAGCACCAGATTTTATTTTGCTCAACTAATGACTCATCTGATTACCAGTAATGAAGTCTGTCCTGTAAGAATCTCTACTGATAAGTCACCAAGTTTAAAATAAACATTTCTATTTCAGCCAACCAGACACTGTCTCTAAATCATGGAGAAGCTATACAGCTCTTAAAGGACAGGCATTAGTCTCCTAACTTGGAAGCTCTATACATGGATTATGACCATACTTTAAAATTCACAGTGTTTATTTTAAACAGCACTTGAAACAACTTTCTTTGTTCCATTTTCACTGTGTGCACAAACACCAACACACTGTTTTCTATTATAAGAAACAGCATTTATTGAAAATGGCACCTGGATTATTACATTTTTTCTATATTCAGAATTGGAAATAAATTGCATTATCTCTGAAACTGCTGTATAGAACAGTAGTTTTAAGTAAATGTTTTCCAATAAGGATAACATCCCTGTCTGGCTCAAAAATTTTCCAAAGCAATCCCACAACAAGTGCACGGTTAAAAAGTAGGCTGCTTGTTTTAATCAATTTGCATTTGACCTGAGCTCAAAAGAACACTCACTCTCCACAAATATAAAGAAAACAAAGGGAATTCATCTGAGAGATGAAGAATAATTTGATCAAGGTTCTTCAGGAATTTGATTTTTTCTTCTCCTTGATAGTCTGAGCTTGAAATGTTACTTCCTTCTGACTCATTTTGAAGAAGCTGTTCCAAAATCATGCACAAAAAACAAATATTCTCATACTGGGCGAAGTCATACGCTGACTGGACCTGGGAATAAAAAAAAATCAGTACATAAGTAGAGTGTGAAAACATTTCTGCTGCCTAACTTCTCAGATGACAGTTTAAGGAATACTGTTAAAATTTGCAGTATTATTTATATAATCAGGACACCTATACAGTCAGTATGATTACTTTTAAAAAATGTTTTCCTTTTTGTGGTAACAGTCAAACAACTAACACTGCATCACACCACCAAGTGTGATGAAAAGAGGACATAACCTCCTCTTCATGAGAGAGTTTGCTTTACCTAATTATCCACAGGCTGTGACATACCATAGTGATATATAGAAAAACAACTACAAAAAAAGCTCTGTTTGTTTCGGGCATATAATTAGAATTGGTGGATTTCTGTTTTCTAAGAAATAAAAAAAACAAGCAAAAAAGATTTTTTTACTCCTAAATATAGACACTCATCTATTCAAGAAAGCAAATTAGAAGTCCAAATTCTCAATCTCAATAGAAAAGGCACAAGCCAGTTCTGAGCAACTTAGAGTATTCAGATTGTCAAATAAACTAGAACAAGGACACTGACCAAACTAAAAAAAAAAAAAAAATATAAGTCTTACAGCTTTATCCAATGTAAATTTACTTGTTCTGTATTTAGAAACTGGAATTTTACACAGAAGCTTTCTGTACATGGGAAATAACTGGTAAGGTACAAAGTTAAACCTTGGAGAATTGTCTCTTTGGAATGAAATTGTGTCCTTAACAGCAAAATCTACCACTAATATGAGATGATCTTCTTCTGAAAAAGGCTCCAATTATAGTAGGGAGATGATCAGAACTGAAAGGTAAAATCATAGCTGTTAGAAAATTAATTATGTATTTTAGAAAATGGGCCAATTGCTCTAGCAAATTTAAAATAAACTGTTTAGACCTGTGGTACAAAGTCAGATTGGTCAAGGCTTCACAACATGGGTCTATGAAAACACATCAAATAATTTTACTCAGTCTAGATTACATACTGTAAGATTTCCCAAAGAAATCTATTATACAATCATAGGTTTTACAAAAGATGTAAACTATTTTTGATTCCACTAGAATCTAAGAAGAAGACAGCACTTTACCTTCTCCAGCTAAAACTGAGTGTCTTAGGTTAAAAATGTAAGATGTGCCCAAAGTATGTATTCTATCACCATCTTCATGAGGTGTTAGAACCAGGTGGGGCAGTGTTTCCCTTATCTTCTGCTAATGGCCCATCAATGCCTTGCCCTATGACTCATAGATAACTCCCTCTGGAAGCCGTTTCTGTTAATGGGCCATCAAGAACCCATTACATGACTCATTGAATGATATCAGCCCATTGTGAGATGCTCCACCCAGGGGGAGGAGCCAAGCATTCCCACCTGCATATAATCCTGGGTTTGGGACAGCAGAGTCAGCTTTTTCCCCCACTGGATTCACGGAGGACAAGAGCTACCAGACCTTTCTACAAGACCACTGCTTCAACAAGACCATTTCATCTGGACTGCTACTACCACCCTAACTAACAGGGTTGTATTCTGATTCTGTCAGTGGTATTTTATACTATTGAATTTATTTTATTTTACTTTATTTTACTGCTTTTCTTTTGCTCTTATTAAATTGTACTTCTGACTTGGAGTCTCTTACTGGTTTTGCTTTCAAACCAGCACACTGAGGAAGATGTTGACTCCGAGACTGTTCACTTTGCTTTCTGAGATAGTAGCTATTAAACCTAAAATTTATGTTGAAGCACCCTGTGATAATGGTTTTCAGGTAGCCTCCCACCTCAGAGACAAAATTAAGAGACCACAGCCATCCTATTGCAAAGCCTCAATGTAGCAAAAGAATTTTGCTGAATTTTCTAGAAATCTTGAAAATTAGGTTCGTTACTACAACATATTATTCCTAGCCTTGCATACTCCCATTCTGTCTCTCTGGAACCTGGTAAGAAAAAAGTACTGTTTAGAAGCTGCTGCCAAGAATTCAGTATTGACATTCTTATCAGAACAGACAGCAAAAAATGAAAAAAAATTACATTATTTAATAAAAGTATATTAAGTATCTGCATATTTCTAAAGTTCAGTTAAATCTCACTGCCTCATTTGGGAAAATCTCCTTCCAAATCAGAGGTAGTAAGACAGTCTGTTTCTTCAGATATCATACATCCAACTCTAAGACAATCATGCCTATACACTGATTGTTTTGACTGCTAATAGTGGGGAGCTAAATATATTTAGTCTCCTTATTAGACTAAATTACAGCTTTCAAAGTTGCAAAAGCAAGTTTTATTAATGATCTACTGAATTTCTAGAAAATAGATGATTCTAAAGCCCTACAAAGTCTGCTCCTAAGACTTTCAGTGTAGGGGTCATCTGACCAAACACAGGCATCAACAAGCTGAGATAGTTATCCCTTGTTCCTATTTCAGCTGACAGAGGGAAGCAAGGGGTGGCACACCTTGTAGATGCAGATGTCTATTGCCATTTCACATGCTTCAGGGTGGCAGCTGTAAACCAGGAGGGGTACCTTAGGTGTGCTATTAGATTTGCAACAGAGTAGCTCCCAGGGTCCTTCAGCATGTAATTAATCCCACTCCAAACTAGGACCACAGATATACCGTGTCCTGAACTCTCCACAGTGATAAAGTGTGACTGGAGCCAGAAAAAAATGACTATGTAGAAACATAAATGGAAGTTCTATGCTCGTAGTTCCTGTAATTTGGAAATTAGATGTACAACATTACAAGCAAAAAATCTTTGTTTGACTCTCAAGTGTTGGCCTTGAAAATTCACTCCTTTTACCTGAGTAATCAATGTAAAATGTTTTAGAAAGGCAAATTATGTCACTTCACTTACTCCTGTAACCTCAGGCTCTTCCATGCAGTTAAGCAATTGTGTTACTTTCAGTGGGTCTTAAAAGGTGCAACTAATTGCAGCTTAGTAAACTATCTGATTATGGATAATAGAATCCACAAGTTAACTAATTAGCTTCTTCTACAAATACTACTGCACTAAAGGAAAATTGTTTTAATCACTCAGAACTGACACTGAAAAGAAAGAGTAAGTATGATGGCAAGGAGGAAGTATTTTTTGAGATAATTATTTTTCTGGAGACAGATGCACTTTGAAATATTGCATTATATAACCATGGGAGGAAAAAAAAAATCAGCTTAGAACATTTTCTGGCTCAAGGCTTATTATTAACCTTTCCAATCCATTTAACAATCTGAACGAAATATGTCTCTGTTTCTTTTGTTAGATGTCTTCTGTCGCACTGATTGATGCAATTATTATCCATACAAATTTATGCCACATAATTGGTAAAGGAATGCCTTTATTGTTCCCTAATGGCGCAGAGTCAGATAAAAGGCCTATCAATCTTGCCCACCAATGTGTGAGTGGGTAGCTGTGCACATATGTGTACACACCGGAAAGTTCAGAGGGTGTGTCTATAAAGCAAGCCTCATATATATATATATATATATATGCTGCTGTTCCAGAATATGTTAATACCAACTTTAATAACTTTAACACTCACTTTGTTTTTCAGAATCAATTTTAAGGTAATCACTCTTACAAATCAGACAGGTAAGCAATATGGATTTTGGTCACTAAACTTAATGAGATCAGTCCTCATCAATTTTGCCTCACCACGTACTCAGAAACGTGTTTTGTAGCAGTAACAGGCATTTTTCATGTACCATAGCTTTCATTTAACTTTTGAAACTATTTTCTTATTATGATTTCTCAATACAAATAAACTTCTTAGAGTTAAGTAATTTTAAAAGTATTATTTATAAAAATTGAGCTTTACATAAGATGGAAACAAGGGTTAAAATGTTTGGTTGAAACATGTCAAAATGTTTGGTTGAAATTAATTCTCTAACCTTCTACATGGTGACCACCTAGAAATGGACACATATTTACTACATAATTTGAAAGCAGGGAAGAAATTCTCTCACCTGTCTCCATTATAATGCTATCACAGTCAGTACTAATATGTTAAAAGAAACTTCTGTGTTCCAGGTCCCTGGCCCTTTATTATACTTCCTCTTTACAAAACAACAGATCAGGTGGCTCCAGATCAAAATCCAAGCTGCTGCTGTCTTACTGGACAGATTTGGAGTCTTGGTAAACAGATCAGGAAAAAGATTCCTAATTGTACTTAGAATATTTTTGTTTACTTGCCTTAATGGTTTACACACGTTTATATAATTTATTCAAATGCCATTAGTAACAGCAATATAAAACAATAGAAGAAATTGAAGGAATTCACTATAATTCTTAAGCCATGTCACCAGCCACAAGTCATATTTCCAGTGACACAGTCTGTTGGGCCTGGAATTTTCATATGCAGAAGGCTGATGACACTTTCTGAATAGAGGCAAGTAAGTGTTATTCCTTTTACATCTCAAAGGATGTACAGAACAGAGAAAATACTTTACCAGTGCAAAGAAAAATTAGATGAAAGAGGAAATGTTCATGGCAACTGCTTCCATGCAGCTCAGATGCTTATGTAGAAGTGTCAGCAACACCTGTATGTTCTCTAAAATATAGGAGGAATGGCACTAACTTGGGAAAACTTCTCTTTTTGGTTTAGAACAGAAGATTTAAATGCTAAAACTTCTAACAAAATGAAAACAATTAAAATTAATTTCAAAGCACCATTATGTTTGATTAGAGACAAAAAGCTTCCCACCTTTTCTATCTCTATAATTTAGTTAACATCTGTTTAGGCTTTTTAAGTCCCATGGCAATACCAAGTTTAAATATATGTCTCAACAAGTAACTCTACACAACAAAATGCTACATAAAACACTGACATACCAATACAAGCTTTAATCAGACTGGGAAGATGAGTGTTTAGAAGCCATAAAATTGACACTTCTAGATCATTATTTTAGCAGAAAAGTATTCTGCCCAGATCTCCACAATCCATCATATCCTTACAGTTTTGCTTCTTTTAATTATTTTCTTGCAAGTTTTGCCTCTTCCATTTCTTGGCAAACCTCTACTATTCAGCAGGGATATAACTTTTCTTGCTAGCAAAGTTTCCTCTGCTTCAAGAAATTCTAAATAAAATTTCACTGAAACATCAAGTGTTAAAAGATAGTGTTTCTCCTCTTTTACATGTGTATTTTTCAAAGAAGCAGAAAGGGCAGACCAAAATACACAACAAGAGCTGCTACAGCTTGGCTAGTTTTGCCTTCCAATGGAAGCACAGGCAGCAGGAATTGCAGCAGCATCAGCTGCTGGGCTGTGACTACTTAGTTAAGGAGCATGAAGAACAGAACCAAATCTGCCATCTAGCCATTTCCAGGTAGAATCCCCCATGGCCTGTCTGTCCCCTCCTCAGGCAAGAAAATGTAGCCAAAGCTTCTAGGTAGAAGGTAGAAACAAAGAGCATATATTTTTCTTGACATAGCCTATACCAGCAAACGCCATCTCAGCCAAAGATCCCAGTGCCCCCTTGCTTCCTTGCAGATGGCTACTACAGGCAATACAGACTGAATTCTGGGCAAGAAAATTAAAATTCATAGGCCAGGAGGCCACAGAGCAAGTGGAAGCTGATGTCCCACAGGAACACGGCACTTACCCAAACCACGTGAAAATGTTTGAAGAGGAGCAAATGTTAGAAAATGTCTGAGCTGGATTTGCATGTTTCTAGAGACACACAATCCTGGGTGTGCTATTTAATAGACAGTTACCCCAGCTCTCTTTTTGTTGTTGTTGGTTCATTTTATTTGCTGCCTTGGCTTTCTGTTGGTAAGAGGTGATGCTCCATCTAGAACTAAAAGGAAGGTTACTCAGACTAAGCAAAAAGGAAGTGACATACTAAATGTAGTCACTGACGCTCACATGAAAAACTTATTTCTGTGCTCACTATGCCTGCATATAGGAGGGAGACTGAAGTGGCTTTCTACATTTTAACACTACAGTTCTAATGACTATATAACTATAACTACAAGTTCCTAAATGGAGCAATATTTGACTAGATGAAAGCATCACCTTTTAAGAAAAAATGCTTCTAAATCAGCATAATGAAAAACAAGAAAAAAGTGACTGACTGGAAACTCTACCAACAAACAGTCACCATTTGGTAAATTTTGTGTTTATGAAGGAAATGCTGAAAACCTAACTTTTCAGTAGAATCAACACTGGTTTTACTCTACTCATCCAGTCTAGGTCAGAGGTTAATGGAAGTATGTTTCAAGAATCACTGAATTGTTCCCTCAAGTCAATACATTCTCATTTTATGAATAAACAAGATTAATTCTCACAGGGACTTTTGTTCTTTGCCCTTCAGTTTTCCTTTGAGAAATCCCTATCCAGGTTACTTATTGCTGTGTTCAAGTGCTAAATACAAGAGAAACACTTTTCAGAGTACAGTTAACATTTGCATAGTAGGCATTTTATATCAAAACAAGACAGAAATCTTCTCAACTGGATGTTCTGCAAACATGTAAATAACCTGTTTGATCATTAAAATTTACAAACCAAGCAATATCCACAGTACACAAAATGACAGTAGGATAAAAGAGATTATCTACAATTGTTGTTTAGTGTTCAAATAACATGCAGATATGCATCTCTAAAATATTTAAGGCAGGCATGCATGAAAGTCTTCACTACAAATCTTTTTGTTCTGTTTCTAATACTACTGTGTTAAGGTAAAGGGTAATTACAAATTGTCATGATGCATGTTCAGTTTTTAGCTGATTAGCATGTCTCTTTAGGAGCTTTTTGTTTTGTGATTTGAAATGCCTATTTCCCAAACAACCCTCCCAATAATCATAATCCTCATAACCATGTCAATTATTCCCCTGCCGAGTAAATTCAAACTGATGTATGAACTATTTCAGTATCTCAAGCAAAATTTACATCATGTAAAATTCCTTATTTAAATTTATACTCTCACAGCCCAAATTTTCAAAATATTTTCATATTTTTTTCAATGGGTTCTGGAATTCTATCTTTGCCTTTATTCACGCTGAGTATCACTATATTCTCAAATAGGTCCCTAAGTTTCAACTATTCTGCTTGCAGATCATGTGACTGCAGAAAGGGTCCAGGAATTACCAACATTTGTAACAGTTACATTTCAGAGGACAGACCATCAGACAAACTCTTGGAACAATTTAATCTACAGCATGTCCAGTGAGTAGTCCTGCCTAAGATACTGCCAACAACACTTTAGAAGTCCCAGACAGCCTCATGCTAGAGAGGTTTCAGAAGGAACAGTAGGAATCTTGCAAAAATAGTATCTGTCCAGACATAATTATTTGGCATACCCTGGAAAATACTTTTGATAGAATTTATAGTGTTTGTCCTCTTTGCTATCTCCCAAAGGGAAGACACTTATCCTTGAGGCATCTATGCATTGTGCCTCTTCCACATATCACTTAGCAGGGTCATCTGTTACTAGGCCTTTAGTGTGACATACTGAATTACGAGAAATTCCCAAGACATCTGAAGCAATATTATTCTTATAGTAATACAATTTCCACAACACATTGTAAAAAAATAAATATGTCAGCAGCAGAGCACTGACGTTTCCATTTTGGAGTAAGAATCACGATTTTCTTGCAAGTAACATAACAAAGACTCAGAAAGCTTTAAAACCCAAATTCTAATCTGCTTTATGCTATTAAAGAAAGCTGAAATATAAGTCACAATGCTATCTCATTTGGAGAGAACAGCCAAAATGTATGAGTCTGTGAACCTTCTTAAGATAATGGGAATTTATAAACATATTTTATTCCAATCTACAAGGCATACACTTCAAATCTGACTTGTCACATTTATGTTAGTTTTGAAATTTATTCTAAAATTATAAAAATTAATCATTCACAAGTTGAAGCATGTGAAATATGTTGGTTTGATTTTGGTTTTGTATTTTCTTTTTCAGAAAAGAATTTGAAATAAGGATTGTGAATGTATCTATTATACTGTGGGTCCTTCCAAATCAAATGGGCTACTTAAGAACATTTCTAACTTGAAAATGAAGTTACAGATCAGACAATCCCATGTAAAGTCTCTAACAGGAGAAAGCAATCAACAAAACAATGTAATAAAATTTGTAAGTTATGAGCACTTCAATATTAGAGAAAGGGGTTTTTTGTGGTTTGTGTTTTTGGGGGACTTGCCTACTTACAAGTGTAAGAGTACTACATAAAACAACCATATAATTAAAATAATAGATGCTGCTTGTCAACATAAGAAATTAAGTTCTCGTCCTGCAAGAAGTGTCACAGCAAGGCCAGTGATCTAAGCAGGTCTTGAAAATATACATCATAGATATAACATCATGTATTATAGGTAATAGGACACTAAGGTTAGAAGAGTAAGTTTTGAATAATAGCAATAATAAAAAATTCCTCCATTAATTAAAACCATGTCAGAAAACAATGGATTGTTGAAAAATACAGCTGCATTAGTTTCAAAAGATTCATTAATTTTTGAAAATAAGCTTTTCAACATGCTTTTCATCTCCTATGATTTGTTTTCCTAAAAGCATCATAACTTTGCCTACATAGAGCTTGACTTCCCAAAATTATCTCTTCCAATGCTAGGGATGGAAAGAATAAATGGAACCTAGCAAGTGGCAGATGACTGGTCCAAGAACAAACCAAAGCAGAAGGTTGTCACAGAACATGCCCTTAAATTGCTTGCCACAGGACACTGTGAAAGCTGAAAGCTGGTATGGGGTGAAAGAAAAGCAAAGAGTTGTGTGAGAGTGAAATCTGTGGATGCACATGTAAAAACAATCAATTGCTCTTCACCTGGAATAGCACGAATAGATGGATATTGGGAGCATGTTCTTGAAAACAGCTCCAAACTCCTCTGAACATTTACTATAAGCACTGTCAGAGGCAGAATGGCCATTCCATGTTTTGCTATCTCCCAGAATAATTTACTGCCCCACCCTCCACCAATGGTAAGTCACTTCAGAGAAGAAAATCTTCCCTTTTTTAGTTTGCAGCTCTGGAAGCTTACAACCAGCAGCTCTACACACATCCCCCTTCATTTTCAATGAGATCATTCCTTGCTCCAAAGTCAGACTCCACCACTCCAGGTGGTTCAAAATCACAACGAAAAACAGCCCAAACATAAACAAACCTAGGTGGTTTCGGACTAACTGAGAACAAATGTGTGCTTGACACTTGTATTTATCTGCTGCAAAAGAAAACAGAAAATCCAGGAAAAAACAAGACAAAACAAAACTCTTAAGGAGCAAGAGGAGTAATTCTAGGCATTGCCCTCTGTGAGGAAAAGGACCAGCCTGGTTGGTTTTCAAGCTTAATGTTTCTAAGAAAAAATCCTGAATCCCTTTCATCCAAGGAATCAAAGCCTCTGTATACTTTTAATAGATAAAAATTGATACTGCTAAAGAAGACAGGTTTCCTTGTAATTATGCAGTTATTTTTCCTCTTCCATAATTGGAGGCTTAATATTCTGTAACTGTTCAAGGCCACAGTTAACTTAATATTATGCCAACCTTTGATTTAGGAAGAAGTGTTTTAGCTATCTATTTATCTTTCCTCTTGTTTCAGAAAAAAAAAATATATCTTGTAATTATTGCATAGATAAAAAGTCTTTTTTTTAGGAAAGTGTTTATATTTCACTCATATATAGTGTTTTCCCAAACTATTTTCCTAAATTGGATTAATGTTTCCCTTAAATGTAACTGAAACAAGACAACAATGGTTTTTCAGTGATTCTACCATCTGTCTTAAACACCTACTTTCCAGTATAATTATTTCACCAAATCCCACAACAACCGCCAAATTTTTAAAGAATATCATGAGAGTCTTCCAAATTTTAACTGTAAAACTCAAGAGACCAGGAAGACATGGAAGACTCAAGAGATATAATTTCAGAAAAATCTGACAGGGTTGACAAGCAGTGCTATTTTGTCATTTATTGTATTTAAAACTATGTGGAATATGTATGTAGAATTAATCTCGTGTGGGTTGAATTTAACAAAATGACAATATTGCTTATTTAGCTTAAAGATGTGAGAAGTTACAGATTCAACATATTTAATTCAAAATCACACAAAATATAAAATGTCATGAAATCATGAGAACATTACAGTGTATCTAAAAGTTTGCATACATGCATAAAAACTTAATTTTGGAAGGAATTAGACCTTTGACTAAAAGCATAACAAAACAGACAATGGAACAGATTGCTACCTACAATCTTTTTAGGCTTTACAGAAACCAGATGGGTATGACTGTAAGCAGATACAGTTCTGCTTTAAAATTTTACTTTTCCAGTAATTATCTGGTAGACTCTTCGGGAAAGATCCAAAATGAGAAGTTGTCTGGACAACTTCACTTTTTAAAATTTGTTGGTTGGTTTGTTTGTTTCAACTGCTTTAGCAGCACAATTGTGTAAAAAGACAACTTTTTAAGAGCTCCAGAGCAGGAGTTTAGAATGTGTGAGTGCCATGGTGCTGGAAAGCAACGATATGCAGTTCAACATTGGCCCTCTAAAATTCAGCATGCCAGCAGTAAGTCTAAAGACAGTTACACTTAGGAAGATTTTTTTGGAACAGAAAATCTTTTGTAACTTGCGTGAAAATTGCAGCAGCCTGACAGAACACAAAAAAGCAGAGTAAACTTGAAAGGGATTAAATTCTAAATTGACCATCAGAAGCCAACTAGTTTTTCTAGCTTTGAAGGAGAAAATATAAGAAATATACAGGAAACATTATGCACAGGAAAATGCTTATAATTCTAAAATTTACGATATCAGGTGAAATAAATAATGAAAGAATTAGTGAAGAAAGTTCTGTGCTCTGAGTACTATTATATAGTGAAATTTATTAGGTCATACCAAGTCCAAGGGCTTCCTTTTCACAAAACCAGAATAGTTTGACTCCCATTCAAAGTAGTCTGGAGAAAGTTGTCTGCTATGCATATCAGAGTTTCTACATGGCAAACCTGTCGCCTGGATGATTCTGTAAATCTCAAATATGTAGGCTGACAAGGGTACAGTTGGCCTTAACTAAAGGAAAATGTCTTAAAGAGTGCAGAGTCAAGCCAAAGTTTGGATGTACAACACCATTATTTTCAGTAAGTACACAGTGGTTTATAGCAGGCCTCATTCCTTATGTTAGAAGGATACTATCAAGAAAGGAATCTACGAATGCAAGGGTTTTGAGGAAAGGTAAAGAAAATTCAGGAAAATTTACATATGGCGAGAGAAGCATGTGATTTTTCGTTCTGGTATAACTTTTTATGCCAAAGCTTCAACACAGCTCAGTAAAAATAACTAAAACTGAAAAGTAGTGGGGAACTACAGACGTGTTTTTATTCTGCACAGAACATTGAAGGATAATGTTCTGAGATTGAATTGGATGCATTAGAGCTGAATACCCTAGCAAAAATACAGATGGTTTTATCAAATGGCTTTGCTAAGACAAATATTTAAGAAAAAAAAGCTAAAAATGAGCACAAGTGCACTCTTCTGCACTGAGTCACCAAAAAGGAGGCCATGACAACCAAACTACAGAGATATTATAGAAGTTTAAAGCAATTAAGTTTGAATCAGAAGCATTAAATCTGGAAAAAATCACAACCAGAGAAAAACCAACCCAATTGGAGCTCAAAGTACATTCAAAGTCAAAAAGGATCTGAACAAAGCCCAGTGAAACAACACTTGACTTGAGAAACCTAGAAGATAGTGTTTTAGGTAAATGAGGTGTCTGGTGGATCTGTTACAGAAAGCTGACATAAATGTACCTATAGGGGCCCATGGGGGATATGATAACAGTTACTAAGCCCAAGTTTCCAGAAAAACACTGTCATTCATGTGAATGTGGTATGACAATGGCATAGAAGAAATGTCATAGTACTGAAGAACACCAGAATAGCACCAGAAAATAACATGAACAGTGGCAGCAAAAGAACAGCATGTCAAGGAAGTCAAGAAGATACTTGCACTTGTTGGAACTGAATTTTGGAATGGCTCAGGTTGGAAGGGACCTTAAACATAATCTAGTTCTATTTTTTTTGTAAAAAAAGGAGTTGAAATCCATCTTTCAGCTAAGGCTGTGACTTCCTCTGATGGCCTGAACCAATGATAATATTACATGAATTGTATCTGAAAACCTCTCCTCTCTTCCTTAGCAGTTTCAAACTTCTCTGCCATTCCTTTCCCTGCTGTACTCCCATCACCATCCTTTTGGCTTTTCTCTATTTTTTCCATCCCCCGTCTCTGGAAAATAGAAGACAAATGTCCCACTGGCATGACCATTAATCTGGGCCATGTCTCCAATTTTGAAATCTAGCCAAATACAATACTTCTTTAATTTGAGCTTCCCACAAGAGCATGAAATTGGGGGAAAAAAAGGAAGAGTGGAAAATGAGCAAATCTTAAAACTGAAGAAAAAGGTACAAATCTCTTTAAATTCACTACAAAACCATGGATGTTCTGGAGGGGACTGGACTAGCAGAGTAATTAGCACTATGTAAAACTCTGCAAGCTGCCTCTATGGAAAGCAGAGTTTAAAAATTCAATTAGGATACGGTATTTACCTGAACAATTTCAAGGCTTAATAGAATTTCAAGAAGGTTACAGAAAACAGCCCCTAATCCTCACCACCATTAAGACAGCACAGGACCTTTTGTGTAGAAAAACAACAAATGCATCATCCTATCACAATTAAGATAACCTACATTCAGTCAAGATTCTCAGGGAGGACTCTGGTCATTCTGCAGCTGGCAGCACACTTGTCAGGTTTACTGTGCATCAGAATGCAATGGTAGATATAGCATGGTATTTATTAAAAAATTGGCCTGAAAAGATTAGAAAAAATTTAATATTTCAGAGGATGACTAGTATTTCAAAAAGATAGCTAAGCTTCAGTTGGGGATAGGGGTTTTTTGTTTGTTTGTTTGTTTTAAATTGTCTGGAACAGGAAATAAAGCATATTCCTACCTGTGGACCAGATTTAAGAATTCAAAATACTTCTATGTTATTTTACGTACCACATTATTTACAATCAGATAATAATTACCAGTAGGCAATACATACAAGAATTTAGAACTCTTTTTAAGTGCCTTTAGGAACACAATTCTTTCCTCTTTGATGTAAATTTAATGCAATTTAACATAATTGCTTAATTTATCAAGCAAGATTTAAATCACTGTGAAAGATATTAAAAGATTACCTTAACAAATATACTAAATGCACAGGACACCTAGCTCTTCAAAATTATTCCAGATGACTGCAGGAATACATTAACAAAAACATGATAGAAAATCAGTAGAGACTTAATCATTGAAAGAGAAGAGAAGAAACAAAATCAAAACCTATCAGAACTGAGGTACATAGATCATCTTCGGTATGTTGTAACTGACTCCTAGCAAATTTCTTGGTTTTAGAAGGTCTGGACTATCTGGCATAGCAATTGTAACATTACAAATGAGTGAAAGACATCAGTGGCAGTATAAAGAAACCCTCTTATTTTAATGCTCACCATTTATCGTTTGTTTTATAAAAAAAAAAAGTCACTATTCTTGTGGTTATGCTTTTGTGGAGAATATGCACAAGGAAGACTTCTGGGATAATACAGAAATTCGCAGAGTGAACAAATAAGAAAGAGAATACTGCTACATTTTTATGGCTCTAAGATAGCCATGCAATACATTCCTTCAAGATTCCTCAATGACAGTGAATTAGCCAATAGAGAACTCATGCTCCGACTGTTTTTGCTACCAAAATTAACTCATTTAAATTGAATTAAGTTTCTTCTATGCCATATGGGCACATAGTCATTTATTCAGTAAAGCTTTTAAGCTTTCCAGTCTGAAACATAAAAATTTCTCATCTGGTTTTGTCCCAGTTCCATCTCTCTTCCTTAATACTCTGTATTTTATATCCCCTACTCGAGAGGGAGGATATAGGGTTATCACCATATAGAACTATGGCTCATTAAATGTTCTTTTTGGTTCTCAATCCTCTGGAAAATAGGAATTTAAAGAGTTTGACTTTCTTCACCTTAAAGGGTTAACTAGGCTCCTTCCACCTACTGTTCCCTCAGTAGGATCTTAGTCTAGCATTCAGCAAGGTCAACACTGAGTCATTAGGATCTTAGTCTAGCGTTCAGCAAGGTCAACACTGAGCCATTACTACTCTGTTACTTTACTTTCCCATGAGATTTTCTCAACCATTATAATCTTTTTCCAGAATAAAATATGACCTACTGTTTGTTCCAAACACTTCTGTCCCCAAGTGACATAGGATTTAGCAACAAGAAGGAAATCCATTTTTTTTTCACCCCAATTTTTGAATGTCTGAGATTGTATCAGAGTTATCAACTCAAAAACTGATGTGCAGATGAAGGGACTTAGCATCTTAATTTTAATTCCACCATCTTTTAGGAAAAAAAAAGGCAAAAATCTTCGCTAAAAAACTTTTCCTTTTATAGGAACTTGCACTTGTTTTAAGGATCAGAAGAAAACTTAAACTGTTGTGAATGATCTTCATGAGCATCATTCCTTGAAAGGGGCAAAGTTAACAGCAGTTCCAGGTGACAATATGGAAAAAGAAATGGTACCACTTCTGGCTGTGATAATACAAATGTATACACAAAGATATAGGGTAAATGCAATTCTTAAAAGCAAGGATTAAGCAAAACTGGAAAAACTAATAAATAATAAGTGGAATGTATTAGGCCTCTTGGGTCTACTACAATGTGAGAGTAGGCATCTCATAAAATTTCTCTCAAGTTAGGCTGTTATGTGGGTGATGTTAACACCATTATTTCAGCAGAGTCAACTCTGGCTGTATGTGTGGAACAGTGAAGAAGCATGACCCCACTAAGTATAATCCACACAACTGGATTCCTCTGAAAAGTAATTGTCATTAAGGCAAGGGGACTTAATATGGTTCTAAAATCTTCAGTGAAAAGAAACACCTCATCTACTCTATCATTTGAAAGGATGAAGTTACCCACAGGTAAAGGCACAGGTAAAGTTACCATAGGGAAAGGCACTTTTCTAGGTAAGCACGGAGACTCAAACTTGAAGGTACTCCTTAGGAAAACTGTACACCTTGATTGACAGGGAATATCAACACAATCACTACTGCCTATAACATCCATATCATGAATGAATAAACCTTGGAAGAAAAACTCTTGAAGACATTACAAAAACATTGGTGAGGGAGGGTAGTTTAGGCAGAACTTTAAATTTGCATAAATACCTTAATAACTAGCTAGAAAAGTTGATGATGCAAATCAGTGCAACTTCTTCTCAATTCCATTGTCATGCTTTTGGTCTCATGCCTAGAACTTTTATTCACATTTATATTCCACTTGTTCCCATGCAGCCAAAGAAGTATCAACAAACCTCCTTCACCCAAATGAAATGAAAAGTAAATCAACCTATGTTGAATTTTTTGGTTTTGGTTGGTTGGTTGTTTCCAGGTTTTTTGTTGGTTTTGCTTTGTTTTAGTTTATCTATTAATTAAATAGCTTAAAATTGGAGATTTTTATTATTTTGCCAGATTTAAAATAGCCCTGTTAACAGAGAGATATACTGGCCAACATCTGGTGACAAAGGAAGCATTCTTAATATGGATGTACAGCGATCTTATGATCAAACCAAATGAATGGGCAGGCTGAAAGACCTCAGGGATCAACCTGGGAAAAACACGTAGGCTCACTCCAGAAGCATACAGAGTATACACACACTGAAGAGTACAATACCCCTCATGACTTTGATGAGGATGACAACTAATTTTCTAGAAGGATTTGTGTTGCTTCTCCTATGCTCTCACTTAGTAAACAACTGAAAAAAGGAAGGAGGCAGAAGCACTTCCCATGCTTGTGGGAAGTCAGAACTCACAAAAGCAAGACAGTAGTGTCATCACAAGGAGCATAACAAGTCTGAAGAGATAGAAGCTTCAAAATGCTACCAAGTCCCCAAGCCAGCTGGTCTAGCCTGAGATTGTCTGAAAGAATTCAAGTAGTTCCAAAGGTAGTTCTATTGATATACCATGATCTTTAAATAGTAATAATGAAAGTCATGCCAGACACAGTATATGCATCTCCTGCTGGTATTGAAACATGAGACTGAAGACTTCCTTCTGGATAAAGTCCATGCCTTTTGTTGCCTTTCTTTGGTCTCAGTGGAAGTGAATGACAAAGTTGCTACTAACAGCAGAAATTGCTGCAAAGCTTTGTGAATTTTTTTCCTTAACACTGAAAAAAGGTAGTAGAGCCTAAAAAGTCAGCTTTCTGCCTTCACTCATCAGTTGTAAATCATTTTTGTTTGGGACAAACACCTTTCACCTCACAGCTCTGTTTGAACATTAAATTCATACTGCCTGACTTAAGACACTGCCCTTTTGTCAAGCAAAAGCGCACAACAGCAAAAAAGGCAAACTATATTCATTGATTAGCGGGACTGTAAGAATTGGGAGATTCAGACAGTCAAAAGAATATTCTTCTTAAACCAGTATTTTTCTGCCACATTTATACCAGAAAAAAAAAAAAGCTTAACAGATCAGGTGGGTAATCCGTATGCATTGCTTCTAAAAGCAATCAGCATTCAAAGGTGGGAGACTATTGTCACGATGGAAATGATCTGATCATCCCATCTTTGCCAATGGGTACCCCATTCTCCTTCTGAAAAAACAAAACAATTTTGGAAACATTCAGAAGCACCAAGTGAGGGTTCTCAAAAAATATTTCCAGTTTTTTAACTATTTAGTACATTTAGGACTCCCTTTTTAAATTGCAGCATCCTCTGGTAGTTTCTGAGAACAAGATCTACGTTAGAATATCAGTACTTCCAGAATTTGCTCTTCTTATTCACCCTTTAAGATCCATTAGATATGAATCCTCAAAGAAGCACAAAGTATTGCCTGAAAATTCTGCCTTAGAGAGAAGCACATCTGCAGTGGTATCAACAGCCCAAAGATAAAAAGTGAAGTAAGGAAGAAAGATTACAGAGAATTAGATCATATGACAAGAACTTTTATGGAATATTCACACAGAGAATGTAACTAGAATGTTCTTGTGCAGGATCTGAACATCAGGAAAGGAAATATACTAGATATTAACTTTGAACAAAGGTGTCTCCTAGACGCAAGGATTTTTCTTACCTTCAAATTTTGATTTAGTTCTTGCACAGTGATAAACGGCTGGAAAAAATACTCAGTTTCTCTTCTTTATATCATACACTGGTTTATATACTTCTGTTGTAACTGTCATTTGTCTGCTCTTTAAGTCATAATCTATTGTTCTCTCAGAATCAAAGATTTTACAAGTCTCTAAATATGTTGTGCTTATCCAAAATTCTCTCTAGTCTGTTATGTATTTTCTGAGAAGACATTATCACATGACCAATTTTGCTGCCATTCATCATTTATATCTTTACTGTTTCTCTTACAATCTTAATAAAAATTTTATAATAGTTGTTCTGCATTGAAACAATAGCTAAAACACTATTTTCTGTACATGGTTAATGACATTAAAGAACTAACTCTTGAGGGTAAAACAAAATAATCACTCATTACATTAATGAATAAAAATTACAGTAACCACAATCTTCAAAATTTAAATTTACAATAGCTAGCACCACCTTGCTACCTTAATTGATGAAAGAATAATGACAAAGTACTTGGAGTGGTTTTTAATTTGCTGCTCTTGCATGCAGCATGATTTATCTCAGGATTTAAAACTGTGCTTAATTGCATATTAAGTGACAGCAATATGTGCAACAAGTTTTTATTAATATCACTGCCTGTCATATTTCATATTGAAAACAATCTACATTGGCTCACCTATAAATTGAACTTGTAACACAGGCCTACTTCACACTAAGTAGCACATTAGTATTCTACACAGACTGTAATTGCCATTCTACTGCTTTTATAATACTCATGTTTTGAAATGCTCTCCTTCCATTTATATTAAAAGCATTTGAGAAGACAGTCATTGAGTGGTGGGAATAATTTTGCAAGAACAAAGGAACATTTTTTAGATTTATTTTGACTTTGTGCATGTCTGAAAGTATTTCTTTGGTATTTGTTTTTTTAAAAAAGTTAACTAATTCATGTACACTGATTAATCCACAGTATTCACTGCAGAGACAATCAAGCTCAAAATTGTTTTAGAAAGATACAGCATGATAGTAGTGTTACTACTAATTAGAGCATACTGACACAGATGATTAAGAGACTAATGCAAATTTATAATCTCTTTTAAGAATGAACTCTGGATGTTAACATGGTTCAAAGGAAATGAAAGGAGGAAATGCAATACAAACACAAATACAAATGATCTATAAGAAAATTAGCAGAACACAATACTTAAGGATAGTTTAGGTGAGAAACCATGAGATAGCAAGATTGGGTGTCCTGGTTTAGGAATGGTATTCTCCAATTTAGTGTTCCCAGAGTAACCATGCTGCCCCTTGCTTGCTCCCCGCCCTTCAGAAGGCTGAAAGGAGAACTGGAGGCACAAAAGCTAAAGATCATGGGTCGAGATAAAAGTAATCTACTGGAAATAGCAAGGAGATAAGAAAATGAACAGTAACAGCAACAATACTAATGACAGAGTGTACAAGAAATAGGGGAGTAATTCACACAGAAACACCACCACCTGACTGCTGCCTCCCCACACCACGGCAATATGGAAGGAACCCCTTTCTCCTCAGAAGAGATGCCCTTCCTCTTGCCCCTGGCAATGAGGTGAGGTGGTGCAGAATAACCTCCTGCTCCTGGCCATGCCCCCTCCTGGCTACTGCAAAAATTAATCCTGTCGTGGCTGGGATCAGGACGCTGGGAAAATGTAATGTGTCTAACAGGAGACTTCTTGTGCTGCTAAGCCTTTCATGTTGTCCAAGTGCTGTGGAAGGTGACACAAGTGGTTTTCCTGTTTATTCCCAGACTGGTTTTACTGTTCTTATTTACCAAATGTGCATATTATGTAAGTGGTATGTCAAATGGTATGGTAAAGAATATGTAAAGCTGTGAAGAACAGCACAATCTGTTAGACTAAATCAGAAACCAAGCTGTACAAATCTATCTCTCCAGAAAAAAAGTAATTCTTTGTAAGAAAATGAGACATCAGGAGCACTTTTATTTACTGACTTCATTTAAGAGGACAAATCTCCTTCCCATTTCCAACTTGAAATAAATGGTTTAGGTGCTTCACTATGGAAACCACTGAGGGTTTGTAAACTGCAGTGCTGCAGGTGAGCTGCACAGAAAAACAAAATCTAAGATGCACCCTTTTCTTTAACTAACAGTACAAAGAATACCTGTTGAGTTTTTTAAACCAAGACACGAATATGAATATTTACTAAAAATTAGATGAATAGCAGTTTAGCTTCCAAAAGTAGTCAATCAAAAATATGAAGTTCTAAAACTAGAAAAATCAACAGTCTGTAAAGCAAACTGTAAAGTGAAATAGTAGGGGAAAATTATTAATAATCCAAAGCTGACAGAGCTGCAAAAAGATTTGGGTAAGATAGCAAAAACTGGCTGACAGCAAAAAGCCAAGTAATGACAGTGACTCCCAAGCCCACTTTGAGCACTGCACCCTAACTAGGAAAACACATCTACTGCTCAGTCTCAAATATTATGTACAAGCAGGCCCTTAAATTAAGCACTGGAAACAGTAAGGTGGTAAGAAATCAGTTACTTTCAGAATTTATAACAGACAGAGCTTGGTTGTGTATTATGTGCAGCATTTCCTTAAGTTTGTGCTACTGTTTCTATTTTTGTGTGTGTATCAGTCTGCAGAAGGCTGAACTAGAATATAGACCATAGAATATTAATTAAAAAAAAAAAGTAAAAAAAATTCCTTGCTTACTTAGAAATCAGTTCTCAAAGGCTTTCTTTTTCCTGTACTCATCTCTTATGACATAAGACATAACCTTCCTAATTTGAAATTAATATCCATTCATTGGTATTCCTACAGCACAATTGCCTTTGAAGGGTTGGAAAGAGTAGGTAAAACCAAACTAAATTAACAAATTCAGATTTTTCCAAACAAATATTTTTACTTAAAGTTCTTACAGTAAAGAGACACAAAAACAAACCAGAGAAGTAAATCTGCCTCTATTAAAAAATAAATCCAAGTTCTTAATGAAGGAATCTAAACGTATCTGAAAGTATTAAATAATGTATTATGAAGTTTTTACATGGCCTGACTTTTAAGTCAAGAAAGGACCACAAAGACCACACTGCTTGATCTGAAAGATCCCAGAAAGTGTATTTAATTGTCTTTCAGAAATACACATAACTTTTTCTTAAAGATGACAAACTACAGAAGTTGCTGCTTTTCCTGTGTAAGTTGCTGGTACAACAGCTGAATTTTCCAAGTACCAACACTGGAAATGGAAAAGCATGCTCATGTAAAAGTGAATGTATTAAAAGAAAATGTGAAAGCACTGATAAAACGTTAAAGTAGGAAATAGAACAGGTGGCAATGAATGGCACTAAAGGTAAGGTAAATATTGTCCTGCTAGTAATTGATGGGAGAAGCTAAAAGGATCATAGAATATCATTAAGTTCTAGAGTAAAATGCCCTGTCCAACTGAACAACCAATCAAACAAAACAACCACAAACCAGAAAAAACAGAACCACAAACCAAAAAAGCCCCAAAACAACCCCCCAGGGAAAAAAAACCTCACCAAAAACTCAAAAGAAAGAACTTTAAAAGACGTTAGGAGTAAAAGCAAAGCCACAGATAAAAAGAAAGATACCCTACTAAACTAAAGAAAGTAAGTAGTTATGAAAAAAAACCAAACCAGATATAGTCCAGAATGACTCCAATCCTGACGTGGAAGAATAAAAGGATATTTCTATTCCATATGATAGTGTGGATGGAACTAAAAAACTGGGGATATGAAAAATCATCTACAACAACCCAAGACTTCATTAGGAGATGCTCTCAAATTTGTCCCAGAGCATCTTTGCAGTATTTCTCACAATGAATATATGTCAAAACCCACATTAGAACATTAAACTTGTACACAAATCCTAGATCAGTGCTTGGAAGATGTGTTTCAGCAAAATAATGCATGTGCAAAAAGGCTATGGGGCCTGTTTGCTAGGGAATTTCCTTTATTCTAGTACAGTTATGAATTGACTTTTAACACAGTTGTGGCTCCATGTTCACACTGAATGTTATGAAAATACAAATTTTCTAGTGTAAAAAGCATTACATTCAATACAAGTCTAGTATTTCATGGTTTGGACTGCAAATAAGGAATATCAAAGGAAGTAGACCTTTCTTCAACCCCAGAAAGTTCTTGGCACTAACAGATATTTGATTAAATTACAAAAACATAATTTTACTTCTACATAGTTAATTAATTTTAAAATAGCATGAAGAAGTGGAAAAATAAAATTTATTATTATGGCTAATAATTTCAGGGACCATAATTACTTCTCAAACAGTATTTGTAAGATGCCAATTTATTTAAAGTATCAAGTATCACAGTTCACTGCTTATGCTCCTGGATACAATTGGCAACTAATATAACCCATCTATGTTATTACCTTAGCAGACAGACGTGCACTTACTGAATTTCATATTACTTACTAGTATTTCCCTATAGAAACAAAGCCCTGAAGGTCTTGTTGGAAATATGTCAACTGAAACTGGAGTTCTGAGTTTGTTTTTACATGCAAATGCTTTTACACTTAACTATTCCGACCTTGGAGAGAAAAAAAAAAAAACAAAAACTTTTGCCAATGATAGAAACAATTATGATTGGATAAGAGAACTGTCAATTGCTGCTCCTGCAGACCATCGATATACCATAAGGGCAATTAAATCAATATGCTTCAGTTTCAACATAATTAAATCCATAAAAAAATCCACAGGCTGCACTGTCAACTTAGTTTCATAACTACACTGATAGCTACAAAATTTCTGAAAGTCTTTGTACTTCACATGATGCATTTGACTGAAAATTCTGTGTCCTTTAAAGTCCTACTGGAGAAACAGGTTCCTCAGGAATAAGTTGGTAATTTAGACCCTTAGCTTTAGATTTTTTTATTACTTTTTTAAAGTATTTTTTTGAATTTAGAACTTAGTATAGGGAGGGAATTTACAAGTAAGATATTACTGATCAAATGGCTACAGACATGTTACCTTTGTCAGTGAAATTCCAGAAGTCTGTCTCCTGTTGAGTCAATTGAAATAAAAAAAAAAAAAAAAAAAAAAAAAAAAAGGTCCCTTGCGCACAGATTACAACAAAATTTGCCATGTTTATTTTATTCCAATTCCTGTATGGGCAGAAATTCATTGGGAGCCATCACTTCTGCACACACAAACTTCACTCAGTTGCTCACAGAGAATTGAAATCTGCGAACGGATACTGATTAAGGTGGAAGAATAAAGTCACACGGTTTCCTAACACTGAACTGCTTATTTGAAGAAAAAGTGGTCATGAGGAATGCATCTTTAAAGCCTATACAACCAGCAAAAAATTGAGATCTTTTGGTTGGAGAGGTGGTGGTGACATATGAAGAGTTAAAAACAATGTTGCATTCAATGCTGCTATTCTGGCAGAATATGTCATACCTGCAACAATCACAGTAGAGTGTCTTTAAAGATGCCAGCAAAGATATTTAATATGCCCTGCATTGGTTCCTCTGCCTTCACTTTTCAGGCAGGAGAATCAGGAAGCAGCTCAGGATGATGTAAAATGTGCCAGGGAGCCAAGTCAGCAAATGATCCTTTGGCTCTAAAGGGAGAACTGCTGCTCTCTGGCTTGGCAGCAGCTCTCCGGGGTGCTGTCCCACAGGACTGGAGACTGATGGGCTACCAGGGTCACACAGAAAAGCAGGAGCCCTCCCAGTTACTTCTCTTGTCACAGAAAGAACAGCTTTGCCATGGCAACTCTGCTATGAACTCTTCTGTGTTTAGTACATCCTATTTTGGATATATCTTTCTGGGGGTTGGGTTAAAACCAAAAAATTTCTTACCCATTCCAACAGTATTAAGAATCAATAAAATTAAATTGCTGAAGCAATCTCAAATACCCTTTTCTTTGTATCCTGATAGCCACTGAAAATCTCTACTTAATTCCTTCTTTGAATATCTTACACTGCAGTTTAAAACTGTTCAAACAAGAGCAGTAAGAGAAGGAAAATGTGGATGGCATGAAAACAATCATAAAGTAGTATAGCCATCTTACACTATTAAGATTCCTTTTCTCTTTAAACCAGACATTTGTGTTTGATACTGAATACATATTACTGTCAATGATGCTTTCTCACAGGAATCATAACAAAAAAGTTTGAAAATACAAAAAGAATACTGCAGGTTTGCTAAATGTGGTACACTTTTTGAATGAGGAGACAGAGGAGAGAATCGTGTTTCAGAGCATCAAGTAGAGTAGACAACCAGGGCAGACATCACTGATAAGTACAGGTAGCATAAAATAAGAGTTTGTTTCACAAACAATAAAAAAATATGAAATCATATCTTATATAAAACCATAATAAAAATTAGTGATACAAATTAAGGGCTATGTGAAGAAGAAGCAAAAAGAATTATAAATCATTAGGAAGGATTTATACAATCCTTCTATATAGAAGGACTCTATAATAGATTCTACATAGAAGAAAAGGAAACTCAATTATACTTACACAAATAAATTCTTAATTCTTGTCTTAAATATTATTAATGCTAAGTTAATTCTATTATTTCAAGAGTTCCCAAACTCAGCAACTATATAATGTTATCATAGTATAAATCCAAACATTTAATATAATTTGACAGAAAAATGGAGTCCTCTAGTGATTGCAAGAGGCTCTGGATCTGATCTTTAAATTTTAAATTTAGTAGTATTCAGAATTACTATTAGACCATGAGTTTTAGGAAATATTTAGTTTCCCACAGATGTATTTCTTCCTCAAATAAATACTTTAACAAATAGATAATACATAACAAAACAAAACAATAGTCAATACTACTGATTTGAGTTGATTCAACACAAACCTTGTTGGACAACTGCTTATACTTCATTCATAATTTATCTAACTCACTATAAAATGATATTTTATATATAGCCCTATATAACTTTATGCATCTTTTATACTATTTCAGCATATTCTATCAATCTTGATCAGGGATTGTTGGTGGGTTTTGCTTTTTTTGTTTTTTTCTTAGCTGTTACTTAATTTTAGGCAATAAAATTCAGATAGAGAAAGCCAAAACTCATAAGCTATTATTAAAGCTTAATAATAATTGTAAACAATGAACAGAATCAATAACAGCTTTCAGATTTGATGTATTTATAACACATTCTTAAATTCAGCATCTGGAAAAATCCATTGCCTGTGTAGAAAGGTGTTTGGACTAAATGACTCCTTCTGACCTCAGAATCAATAATATAATTTAACTTTCAAATGAATTTAAAATATTTTGCAAGGAAGTTAAAAAGTAAGTTCTGAAATTGAAATGTATGGTAAAATACATTTTGAAGAGCAGATCTTATGATAAATAGATATATTCAAAAATGAGAAAAAAGGTTCTTGAGTATTATTAATTTTCATAAAACAACTCAGAACAGTGCATATTCTTTGAAATGCTATTCAAGTGAACACAGCTGTAATCTGCTCATTACTCAGATTCTTGTGTGTAACTGTGCACAACTCTCTAAGGTCTTGATCAGTGGTGCAGTCCAGTCTTCAGCTACCTTTTTCCCCCAGTTTCCAATCCCTCTCTTAGGACTACCATTTCCTCCATCTTTAGAGACAAATTATATTATACACAGGTGTTATAGTGAATACTGAATATAAGCAGGGACATCAGAAGTAATCTGAAATCTCCAAATATAAAATCCCCAAAAGGCCTCCTCTGATGCAAACCAGTCACTTCTTTGCAAAAATTACCTGTTTAACATGCCTGCCAAGACACATCTAATCCACATCCTGAATTTTATTACTGTCTGAAGAAGAGAGTTTTAACCTCCTGCAATTTGAAATCCTGACTGTGGGATGTGTTAGCAGTTTTCTAAAATGAGTCAAATTTTGTAAATTTTTTGTACAGCCACTTTCCTGACCTACTAGCATTAATGATTACATCCTTATTATACCAATCTCCCCAAAACTAGCATTCACACTCTTAGTTAGAATAGTATTTCAATTTCTTCTAGAACTCAAGCAGGGGAGATCTGCAGTGTAGTTTTGTCTCCCTTCCCCCTTTGGGAAAATTTTGACCATAATTATTAATGTTAATATATAATAGATAAACAGGAATTTAAGAGTTCAGCTATATGGCTGAAAGGGTGCTGAAATGTTTAATCCCACCCCCCACCCCAAGCCAGGTTTAAGTATACTTATGTAACCTCCAAAAGATGCTCATCATAAATGTATCTCAGTACTTCAATAATTTCACATCTAATCTTAATCACCAAGTACGTTTCTTCTTGTTCACTCCAGTACCCAAAAGGATTATTCCTTATATAACAACTTTTCATGTTCTGGGAGACAATTACAACTTCTCTTCCTCCTCAGTCCTCTCCTTTTCCAGACTATTTTATGGAAACTGACATTTTGTCAATAATATCTCTAACACATCAAACATGCACAAAAAGAATCCCATGAAGATTACTTATAAAAGATGGAAATGCCCTATTCTATGATTTATTGTATTTTTAAATAGATGCAAAACTTTAAAAACAAACCCAAGCCACAAACTAACCAAAAATAATTTTTTTTAGTAAACACAATTTATTTTTGACATGTTGATCAACTCTTTCTCATATATCATATGTTACCTAGTTATATAGTAGCACAATTATGATGAATATCACATTACAATTATAATGAATATTGGGCAAGGTTTCACAGTCCTCAACACAAAACACCTTTTACTGCTTGGCCTATTTAGCAACACTATCTGTAGAAAACAGATGAATTTTGAGAAATATATTAATAATTTTCCCATTTTTCAGAAGTTACACTTTTAAGGTGATTAGTAATGCTGTAATGCAAATAACAAAATATTATTCCATAAAAAAGATAATTCTGTAAGCAGTTTAATTCCCATGTGACTCTCTAAAGTCATTAGGGGACCAGAAACCCTCTTCCTTTTTGTTAATCTTAAATCATGTAAAAGGAGAATCTCAGCAGCTTTATGCTTTCCCTGAAAGTTAACTTCCTCTACTTTTTCTACAGTGGTATCTACACTCTAGAGAAACAGATGGGTACAATTTAGAAAGAGCTGTCTTTTGCATGATAATTAATTTTTAAGAACCCGTGACCATGGAAAACTGTATCTTAAATAACCCAGAGACTGGAATCGGCTCCTACGTTACAAAAACACAAGTATGAACTTCTAATTAATTAAATTCAGACATTCAAATTTAAGTAGATTGTTCTTCCAAGCTAAGTAGAGTTGAGCAGTTCTTGGGCAACCACCATGCAGAATAAACTAGTGGGACACATTCCAAAGGTTGGCCAAAGCATTCACTAGCAGAATCACAAAACACTGAGGAAATTAAGGTCTATGATTCAGACTGTGTTCTTTAATATTGCAAATAATGATCTTATTTATTTTATATAGTTTCTTAATGTACTACTAGGTCCCTGCTTTTACTAGGAATTGCAATTTTAAATCCATAAATTGACAAGCCTAATTTATTTCTTTTATGCCTACAGGTGTTTGGCTGTGATTTGGTTTTTTTGGTTTGTTTTTCTTTTTGAAAAGGGTTCTTGCTTCCGTTCCTATAAAAATGGATGCTGCTCAATTAGAAGATATATTATTCAGTATTTTTTCTGTTCTTGTTATATGCATGGTCATGAAATGTGTAGTATTCAGTCTCTGCTCTGAATACAGAATTAATACTTTCTTGGTTTTTATGACAATCATTGCTATAATCCCACACATACCACAAATACTACTTTAACTTCATAAATGCTTTTAGGTGAGGTAATGCTTTCCTATTTTTAAAAAAGAATCTTTTCACTGCAGCAACTAATCCATTCTTGGCTGTCCAGGACATTATTTCACAATATGATACTACACAGAAATGCATAAATTCAAAGCAAAGCCCATGCTGGCTTCTGTGAAAACTGTGGACACTTAAGTCTTCCTCTTCACATACAAAAATGGCCTCAGAAAGAAATCTACAGAAAAAAAGTTTCAGTCTGAATGGTAAACATTTTCCAAAATTTACAAATTGAAAAAAGCTCTTAGGATAGAAAACACTATCATTTACCAGATCTACAGTGTGGGCGAATTTTACTGGGTGAGAATTGATTCTTTTGTCTTGCTACTCAGAGAGAAAAGTATTCTTTTCATATTATACCTGAAAATTTATTCTGTTTTCAGCAGATGGTACAATAATGTCTTTCAACAATACAGCATTTATCTGACAGAAGAACAACCCACTAGTCTAATTTTGCTATCAATATTGGAAATATCAACTGGAATTATACACCATTTACTTTTGAGAAAAACATACCAATTATCTAGAATTACTTCTTATTTTCAGTGAGAAAGAGTTTTCAAACTTAAAAGTGCCTTGCCCTCTTCAGCCACAGACTTCTGGTGTTACCTTTTCCTGGCTACTCTGGAGCTAAGAGTCTGTGAAAGACATACAAGGTTTGGTATGTAAGCAGGTCTGAGAAGTAAAAGGAAAGTAATTGTGTGGTTTTGGGGTCACCAGTTACGGTTGTGATGAAAGTGGTGAGTCAGGACTCACGGACTCTAATACTAGAAGGCTTAATAATATTTATTAAAGTTGACTTTATTCTTTAAGTTTGGGCTATTTCTGCTCCAGTGAAGAGCAAGCTTCTTCTTCTCCTTCTGTTCCGAACAATTTCTCTACAAAATGTTTCCTATATCAGAGCGATGACAAAACTTCACCCATTGGTCAAGAAAGAGAAACAAATCTACATCTCCCGAGATAGGGACACAGGACAGAGATTGTTGAGAAGAACCTGTGGTCTGCAATTTTCTGCTTTCTCAGAGAATATTTCTCTGCAGGGAAAAATATATAATATATTCATATAACATAATTGTGATGGGGTTTAGGTGGCTGGAAAAGAGGTGTGATAACATCCAAGACCTGGCAGTAACATAGTGGTAGCCGACCATGAGAATATCTTGATGGATACAGAAGGGAGGTTAATCACAGTGAAGGATCACCATGTTGATGACTCCTGCTCATGACAAGCACTGCTCTAGATGTAATTTGAGTTCTCAGTAATCCTTGGTCATTCACTTGTTCCCTCGGCGTGACCTAAGCAGCAGTACTCTACCTCCCCCAAAAGCAAAAAGAATGTATGTTCTCTGACATGAGTGGCCACAAACAAAGGCTGATCAAGCTTACCATATAAGCTGCATGCTTCCCAACTAAACTACATATCCAGATGAAAAACAAAACAGCTCCTAAAAGATCCAAGTACTACAGTTTCTAGATAAATAATTTTGCTAGCTTGCTCAAGTTATTCAAGAACCTTCTTAAAATCAGGCAAGTTCTAAATTAAACAGAGAAGCTAATGTGTTGCTTTCCTTGAAACCGCTTCCTTCATTAAAATAATTTAAAAATAACAAGAGAAAAGATATGGAACATACTTAAATATAATTAGTTCTAGCTGTTATTCAAGGTCCCTCTGAAATATCTTTCAGCCCTGGAAGGCTAAGGGCTAATTTAGTGGATTATGTGCTATCATCCACGTTTCTTAGGTATATGAAAGGTTTTCTACAGGATGTTTGAGAAAAATGAGGCGTTTCAGAGCATGTCTCAATATTCACCTGTTTCCATAAATTGATAATTATTATCTTCACTAGTCTGCAACTCCTAGAGTGTTACTGAAGCTCCTGTAAGCTTTCCTGAATAGTATTACTCCTTTGTAGGTAGAAAAATGACTTGTCTCTAAATGACTTAACATCTTTTTTTTCAGGAACTCAACTAATTTGCAACTATTATCTCACTTCTAGAAAATTTATCAAACACAGCAGGTTTAGAGATGATACAACAGCAGAAATGATGGACACACCAGAGGATTGTGCTACTATTCAGAATCATTTCAAAGGCTACTGAGTTGCTGCAAATGGAAGTGCAAAAAATGTTTTGAGCAGGTTGTTATAATAGATCATTTCCAGATGTTGCTTCCAACCTTTTCCTTTCCATACTTTGATGATCATTCAGTGAATTCACTCTGTTTAAGTTAATCAACAGGACAGAATCGTTAAAATAATCAAATTGTGTAGGAAGAACTTAAAATGGTTAACTTATGCAGTTACTCTCAACTAAGGTTTTTTATAATTTATTCCAATAGGCAGAAATACTACTTAAACTATAAACTCCATTACTCCACTCTCGCGTATTTATCATACACAATTCACCACAGTGTTCCATATTAAATGTTGTGGCTAGGCTTAGTGAAAGAGCTTTGATTAAATGATAAGCCTCCACAAAGAAAACTGCAAGTTCAGCTAGAAGTTTAATAATGTGAAAACTCAAGAGACACTAGTACTAACTTTTAATGAAAGAATTAATTATAAAGATGAAATAGAGCCCAAACGATCTTGTTTCAAGACAATACACCCAGAGGTTTAATTGGGCTTTGCCAACTCAATTCCAGGAATGACAGATGCCAAGAAATTCAAAACATACAAGCTACATCTTCAAAGTCTGCACTATAATCATGCAACCTGGGATGCCATTGTCTATGAGAAAGGAGAAATAAACATATATTTTTCTTCTATTTTTCTCATTTTTCTGCTCTATGCATTTGAATTTCCCTATGTGAATTGCTACTAGAATCAAGTGAAAATAATCCACTTTTACATAACAGGAAGCTGAACTGGAGTGGATTAAAGAAAGTTATTTTCTAAAACTACTTTTAATTCTGTAATGTTGGTGCTGCAGGCATTTCAAATGTATACTTCAGCAGAAAATAAATAATTCTACAAGGTATGCAATACAAATTGTGCTGCCATAAATTCTTCTGTAACAGTATATGTTGTGCAAGTGTGCATTGACAATTGTGGTTTAACTCAGCAGAGATACCTGGTTACCTGCATTTCATACAAATTCAAGACTGTGACCAGCAAGTCTTAATCTTTAATCTAATCAAGCCATATAAATCATATATCCTGCCTGAGAACACTTCAGCTTCTCTTTAGGAACACCTCCAACTTCAGCAAAGCGTCCTGTGCTCCAAAATCCTGGACATCCAAGCCTGACACCAATCCAGCAACTCATACAATTAACATGCAGATCTAAACACATTTAGCTGCTGTTCTCTTTCTCCCTCACCACAAACCTAGTCCAGTATCCCATTCCTGTATCTCCAAAGCTGCTGTGAGTCCCAACAAACCCACTCTTACTCAGGCCCACCAATACATTAGCCACACTGAATCAGTTGTGGACTGAGGTTACATCATCAGTGCCTACCTAAAACTGAACCTCCAGATCCCTAAGTCTTCAGCACAACTATCTTAAATCTATCTCTGATACTTTCTATAAAGATGTTCAGCTTTAGCTCCTCCCAACCTATCTCCCTAAATTAAATCTACACCAGAAATGCTGTCAATGTAGCAATGAATAGGAGTTGCTGCTGACATGAGTTGTGAAACCCACTTTCCCCTCTGGGCACAGAATTAATAGTGGTTTGCTGCCCTGCCAGATCAACCAGACAGGGAGAGTGATGCCACCCAAAATATATACTAACTTTAAAATATGCTATGGAACCAGACTTCATCTTGCACGTCTCAGCCATGCAAACCATAATTCCAATCTTAGCTACAAAGCAGCTAATACCTTTCATCCCAGATAGAAACCTACTCTGTTAAAAACTTCTGCATCAGTTAAATTCAGGAGAGACAAATTCTGCTTGTTTCAGAGCCAAACCTGGGACAGCAGCTCCTTCCAACTGTGGCAGCAGCACTTGAAGATTTACTAAACAAACATCAGTTAATCTTCCTGGTCTTTAAAATAGTGATGGTTATGCATAAGCTCTATAGGTGGATAAACACAGCTTTAAATGTATTTTAAGCAAAACCAAATGAAACCAACAAAGGAGGTTCCAATGGGGAAAGCTGATGTTCTAAGTCATTATGTAACAGATCTGTCACACATGTTTATAGAGACAAGCGTGTGCAAAGCTAAGAAATCTAAGATATTGATGTGTCCTGTAAAATGAAAAGAATGTTCTGAAAGGAAGATGAAGTTATGATTTTACACTAGCATCCTCTATAATTCCATAGTTCCATTTACATTTTACCATATTTACCTAAGGTCTTAAAGAGAGTTTTAATTAGAAGCTGTACTTTTTTTTTAAAAATATCATTTTTATCAGCAATTCCCAGTTAGAAATTCTAGGACTACAACTCTTTACTTTTCCATTTTATGAAGATGTGGAATACTGAAGCAGCAAACAGACTGCAAAGCCACTGACACAGGAACTGTGCATTTATAATATATCCCAAAAAAGCATTTAGTGAAACTGTGTTAAAAGCCTGCATAATGAAGACGTTAAACAATTCTCCAAAATCAAAAGCCAAAGGTAAATCTGTAACAAAATCTGTTACTTTTCCTGGAAATTGAACTTTAAAGAGCACATATGGTAAATATGCTATTCACATAGACAACTGCAGTACCCAAAAAGCATTAAGGAAGCAGTGCTCAATTTTCTGTAACATCATTCCATTTTGAAAATCACTGTCTGTAAGCAGGAATCCTCAATGAGGAAGGGAGCTTAACAGGAACATTAAAACCATCTATTTGAAGACACGGGTTTAAGTAAAAATCAAATGGTCTTCCAGAGTAGCAGGTTTACCACACATGCCACAAAAATCTGACGCTTTGTCCTTACTCATGTTCAGCTTTCAGGTATGCAAAAGAATTCAATGAGCTGTAAAGAAAGCAATTGGAATTGCTGAGAATAAAGGAGCAAAAGCAGCATCAACCCACATTTAAAAAAAGAAGGCGCAATGAAAGCTTAACAGCATCAGAAATTCAAGTAGGTAATCTCATTTAATTTATAATCATGTTATTTTTGGTTTTGTTGGGTTTTGGCTTTTGGGATTTTTTAGCTTTGTAGTTTTTTTTAAGCTTGAATTTTGTGCAGAGTTTGAAACAAGAAAGTTTTCAGAAATATTTCTCAGTAACTTTTTGAGATATATTTTGGTATCTTTAATTAAGCATTTTTCCTTTTCCAGTATTATGCTTCCATGAATGACATGATTCGCCAATATTAAGAGTAATAATACCCTAGTCAACAGGAGTCTCCTCATGTAATCAATACTTGCTGCTTCTGCTCCCAAACACACCTGAGGCTTTCTGATTACATGTCATCCTCAATTTTGCCAAGCATCTAAGTGTAGTCAAAGCCCTGCTATCTTTCAGTTCTGCAGGAACACTTCTAAACTCCTTTCTCCTTAATGCTATCATTTCAAGATAATAGGAGAGGGAAGAGAAAAGTGCATGAACCATTTGTCATTTTCCAGTTCTGTCTGACATGTAAGCATCTTAAAATCTAATCTGTAATAGGGGATGACATATGCAGCAAAAGCAGGTATACACTTCAAAGGTGTATGGCACTCTTTTGTTATACACCAAGTCTGGACTGATTCTTTCATTCCTGCCTTTCAGGGAAGATATTTACTTGCTCCCAAATCTGCACTAGGTACATCAGAAAAAAATGCAGATCCACTAATTATTCTATCCATCCATTATTTCCTTTGTTATCAGTAGCATCAGCAGTTGCACGGAATAGAAATTACATTTACTCAGAGCACTGTTTTGCAGCATCTTTAACAATTCACAATTTGAAATATGCTACAATCTCTGCTCACAAGCATAAATGGAAAGAAATGACATCTTAAAAAGGATGAACAGATGTCCAGATGCAAATTAAATTATTTTCCTAAGGTCTACATAACACCAATCTCTTTTTTCTTACCTGGGTAAAGTATTATTAATCTGATGCATCAGCAAAAGTCAACACTAGAAATTACAAAAAGCCAAATATACTTGATAGCCATTTTTGTACCCCAAACAACAGTAGACCACAAAAGGTATTTAACTTCTCTAGCTGCACAATATTCTCAGTAATTTTTTTCTTATTATTTTAGCCATTTTCTACCATAATTGGGAAAAAATAGTACAGCTTTTTTTCTAACCCATAAGAAACCTTTATTGCACTGTATATAAACTCATGTTTGAAGAGATGAGATATACTGCACAAATAAAGCAAACTTTTTGGAAAGAGAAGCTTGTCTGAAGAATTCTCTACAACACAGCAGACATACTTGCCTTTGGAATAAAGCGTGCGGTGCATACCACACCTGTCCAGAGCAACCATTGAATGCAGAATGGATACATGGAGAAAGGCTTATGAAGACAAGCTCTGACATCAATAGCTCAGTTCTCAGCACTTTAAACCTTTTGATCATCTAGCTGAACCAAGATACAGGAAAACTCCATTTCCCCAGATTAACTGTTACCAGTTGAGTTTGTTCAGCTTGACATTCACAGTCCCTAATTTGCAGGCCAGCTAGGAAAACAAAAAGGCTCTCCAGCCACAGGAATATTTCAGCCCTTGATTTGTTTCCATATAGAGCATATTCCTGCGCAGTTTGACATTCCAGTGACATGACTGTTGGCTACACAGTGCTGAATAGCAATGAAAATCTCGGGAAATACTGAAAATCATAGGGCTTCTATGCTCCCCTTTGTTCTTTTTTTGCTTCAATACATTGCCTGCACAGACCACTGGTTTTACAGGTCTTCCTGTTTAGAGGCACATGCGTCAGACACACCATAGCTGAATGCTATTACAAGCAGCTCCAATCCACGTATCCTGTACAATCCACCATCATTAGTCACCAGCCTTTTGTGGACACTAATAGAATTTGAATACCTGGTAACCAAGTTAACTTATTAATTGCAGTAACTAAAATATAAGCTGTTCCAAACATCTAATAATGTTATGTACATAAGTTTGTCAGTGTATCGACAGAAGTATGCTTTGCATGACTACCTGTTGCAATGTTCTGCAGCAGCAGGTCATCCCTCAAATAACATCTCTTGCACAGATCATCCAAAAAGACATTTTCATAGAGATATTATGGGATTTTCTTCCTTTAACTTTGGAATTTTACAACATAAATATCTGCATTTCAGATTATCAACTTAAATGTCCTTTCTTATAGCCAGAAGAAATAAGCAAACAACTCTAGGGCCAATTATCATAATTATGTACAAGAACCTAGATAAGACAAGAAATTACTTTTCCCCTCCCTTGACTACAATGGAAAGTTAAAGTAAGAAAGTCAGATGGAAACATCACAGAAATCTGAATTCAAGCGAGACAAATCTCACCTTATGTCTAACTCCTTTGGCTCTTTGGAGTCAAAGCTGTTTTGTTGTAATGAGCCCGATTCTCAAGAATTTATGTAACATTCAACAAAGCCTTGCATGACTATTTATCTTCATGTTGGCAAACTTTTAGTTAACCTTAGCTGCTAGGTTGACTTTTACAAGAAGGAGACAGCAAGGTCTACTACACATACCTAAAGAGGATTAATCACACCCTTTATATCCTGTGTCATTCACTTCAGCACACACACCTGAACTTGGACTTAATGCTTACATATAATATTGAGAACTTCATATAACTTGGTGTTTTGACTACAAAATCCCAAACAAACAGCTATTCAGTGTACAGCTTTTGTGATAAAACTATTTTAAAGTTTTAAAAAAGTAAAAACGGTATATAGAAAGTAATGTGATATAAAACTTGGGTAATGCTACCCAAGCTATGCATCGGCAATTACTGAAAAACAGAGCTTTCCAAAATTATGTTTTTTTTTCCTATTTCAAGTCTATTTTCTGGTTCCTAGTTTTCTTTTTCAGAATTCTTGGAATTAACACTGGGGGGGTTAGAAATGAGAAGTAAACCCAGTAAACCACCATGTACTTTCCATTTCTGGCTCTCTGTCTTTGAAAGTTATCATAAAGGAAGATCTGCTATCACGAGAGGAGCTCAACATTTGAAAAATAATTCATCTTCCACAGTATCTGAAATCTTCCATTCTGAAATCTTAGTATCTTACAATTCTATCTGCAGTAGGAATCCAATTGAGGAACAGAAAATTTCTATTTCCTAGTAAGTTAAGGTTCAATTACAGTATTCTTATAAATTGTATTTATGAAGCATGAAAGGTTCCTACTATAGATAAAACTCAAAAGTCCATATACAACACCTGTGAAAAAAAAGAGATCCAACCGAGTTTATATTAATATGCTTTCGCCTAGAATTCAGCACGCTGGTGTCAGCAAAGCACTTAAGTATGAGCTTTGCTTTGAGCCAATGATGAAGGACTTAAAGGAATTAAAGCAAACTACTAACTTACCTGAGCATTTAGTCACATAAAACTCAACTGTGTGGAAAATCAGGATAACTATACCATTTTACATATTCCTTAATTATTTTTACTTCCCATATTAATGTGTGGAAATGCTATATACAAAATTATATGATTCATGTATTTGACATTAATTTGCCACACTGTAAGATTAAAGGATTTAACCAATTAGACAACAATATAAAAATATTCAGAGTAATCTTTGTACTTTTCTGTTGTAGTTTATTACAAACACTCTCCAATAGAAAACCTATGTTTTAATTTGTAAAGCATGGGGCACAGATAGTGCTTCAGAACTGTGGGTCAGAGACTCAAGAGTTACAAACTGTCTAAAATCAGTCAGAATTGTAAAGTAAAATATTTTCAATATGTATCAAAAATGTATACATAAACCTGCAAGGGACTGAGCTGAGCACACTTCCCACTGAAGACATGATGGAATATACAGTTGCATATTCTTGAATTCATGAATTTGACAAACTATTTAGAACTTAGCTTAAGTCCTAATGAGGAAGTTAGAACAGAAATGTTGAGCTATCTAGATGATTCATTTAGAAAAATTAAAAGGAATGTTGTTTTTATTCCAAATCAGTGTTAAAAAATCTTCAATTAAAAAAAATTACTATGAAAAAATAAAAGAGAAGTTTTCTTGGATGAATAAGCTATTTTTTTCAATTTCTGCTTTCCATCAAATGTTCAAAAGTTAATTGTAAACTAACCTGGATAGATGCCTTAGATAATTCTTTATTTCTCCCATCTGCCAACAACAATAAAACTAACAATGAAGCAAAACAAACCTCATGTATTTCCACACCTCTAATAATAATTAAAAGTTCAGAATCTCTAATTTGATTGTTTTAATGGGAGATACTCTTTGCAATTAACAGTGATTTTGCTTAAATAACAAAACACAATTAGGATACTTGTCACCTAATGAAGTTTGATTATATGAAGTATTATCTTTCTCCAAACTCTAATTTAAGTATTTATGAAGAGTTGTTTTGTTTTTTTTAAGCTGGAGTTTTGTTTATTTCAAACTGATATTGTATCACTAGATTTGATTATAAAACAAGAAAAAATACTTTAACCCTTTCCAGAATCATACCTACCAGAAGTCATGCTACATAAATTCAAAAACATGGAAGCAGGTCCATAAGTCAGGCCATTAGAATTAGAGTCCTATTGTGATATATTTCTATATATTTACAGAATATTATCACATACAGATTATATAAGGGTTTGTAAATGAAAACAATATCTATTTGGACTGAATGCAATAATGCATGAACTTTAAAAACACTGAGTTTGCCACAAGCTAAGCAAACCAGACCTTCAGTTACTTTCCCTACATGCACTGCAGCTTTTCAAAGTCCCACAGAGTATTAGCTACAGATTGACAGATGCCCAGCTCCTGAGGCTTCACCAAATATGAAAGCAGTAAAAATAATTACAGTATGGCAAGGTTAAGCAGTTCCATATTAACTAACTCAGCAAAGCACAATGCTCAGTATGACCTTGACATCTCTGTGGAGCACTGAAAGGTTCTGTGTTGCCATTGGCAAAACTGAAAAGAAAGATGACTAATTCTGTTAAACAGGTGAGATTTAATAATGTAAAAAATGAACAACTGCTTTAAACTTAGAAAAACAATTACTGTTTTTAATTACACACTTCCCTATCCTTACAATTGTTAAAAGTCTGTTTACTTTTGGTTGCCATCCATAAATCTACTATGCTAACAGTGACCTAAAGTAAGACACAGATCATTGTCTAATTCCTTCACAACTGGCATTTTCAGAATATGATTCAAACATACTAGAAATTTGGGTTGGCAATTACATACTCCCTCTCCAACAGTCCAAACTTACTACTACATCATATCCTGGAGAGAAAAAGAATTAAGACTGCTTGAGCAATACTTATGCCTTTTGTTAAATTAGACCACTGCAAAATAAACCTATGGTGAATGTTTTTGATATCTATCAATATGTTTATTTTCCACCAAACAAGAAGTTTTTAGGATAGTGTAAAATCAAGTTGCAATCCCAAGTGAAGCTGAACATTTTGCATAAAATACGTATCAATACATACAAATATCAATACATACAAATATCAATACATACAAATACATGAAAAACCTGTGAAACTCCCATTTATTTAATATATCTCTTTTTCCTCTATAGTTTACTGGAATTTAATTTAAGAGTAAATTTTATCAAAAATTTTATTCTGCTCTTTACTCATTGTAAATTACTCATTCTGCTCATTTACTCATTGTAACAAACTAAATACAATATTATGTCCTGGATAACTTATGCATCATGAAAATGAATAATTTGAAATAATAATAAAGTGAAACATGAACTTTAATTCTGAAATAATATAAAGCAGCTGACTTTCCAGTTTTACGAGTTAGAGAATACCAAAGTTCTATTGTGTGTTCAGCTGAATACCAAAGTTGTATTTCCTGCATAGTCAACAATTTATACATTGCACTGTATTCTAACCCATTATTTCAAGTATTTTGCAAATTATATCGTATGATCTAAAAACCTTTACAGTCTATTTATTATCCAGTCTGGTAATTTTACCTTTCCATATGGAATTTTCTCTTATTTCTGAATTTATTGTTTAAGGTAGCTCCTAGCATTTTCTGGGTTCTTAAATCTGAATATTCTATAGAATTATGCTTTTTTTTACATTTTAAGAAACAAATAAATACAGCCAAAACATTCCCCAACATCACTCTTTAGCCTTTCCTCAAAAAGGAAAGACGACAGTACCTGGTAAGCCTGCAACAACTGCTCAGCAAACTGACGGACTTCCGAGAGGAGAAGTGATATTAAAGAATTTCTTAGTATGTTGTTCCTTCCTAGCAAACCCAGAGTTTGTGATACAGAATGCAGTTCCTGAAACTAAAGAGAAATAACAGTAAATTTAATGTTTCAAAATGCATCTCAATCTTTTTTATCTCAAATTATTACTTTTACATATTAAAATGTTAAAGAAAGAAGTCCAATTCAAAATTTTAGAGTTTAAAATTCTATTGATTACAGACATATGAGATCTATGAAAAACCGACATCCACCTTCACAAGATTAACACTACAGGAAACTGTGACGTGAACAAACTCCTCCAGAAGTGTGAACTCCCCAGGACACCACTTTTCAGCATTAGATGTCATCATATCCATCTCCTCACGTAGCAAATTGGTGACTACCCTGCACATACAGTTCTGCTTTTCACAGCCAGACAAATGAACAAAGTCTTGAAATTCAAACATGTTCTGTCAATATAGTTATCAGGAAAAAACTTGACTAAATGCTAACTGCCAGAAGACACACTATGTGTCTGCATGTATTTTCAAATTCAAACAATTCACTTTCATCCTGTTCTTTAACAATGCATTGCTCCTGAACCACAAGTGTAGTGATGTAGACTTACATGAAAATTGTGTTAGTAATTTTTTGCCACAATTTCTTCTACTAAAAAAAAAATAAACTGTTTTCTTTGTTCCCTGAAATTGAAATAAATAGCTATTATGTAATGAAGCATAATGCTCTACAAAGTACACCAGATTTTTTATGTAAGTACACTGGAGTTATTTCAAAGCAAAAGAAGAAAGACACATTAAATACAATTACTATAACTTGTATTTTTATATAAATGTATATCCTCTACAACATTAATATTCAGTAACTCTTCGTAAATGAGTATTTTTGACTGACAAAAGGATATTCTTACACAAATTTGTATGCCTAATAATAACTATGATGTTTTAACCACTTAGAACAGATCACTGCATCCTATTAACAATCAAGATTATACCTCCAGCCAACTCACATGTGTATACACATGCAGATGTGTATACACATGCATATGTATATACATGCAGATGTATATATATATACATACACGTATATATGAATAAGAATACTTGCCCACCATTTACAAGTTTGCATTGGATGAATCCTGCTGGAAAACTTTTCCAAGCAAAAGGCAGGAAGGTGTTCCAGGAACAGTCAGCATGATTTTATTTAGGGGAAACATTTACCTCGACTTTACCATGGTTTTCAACACTGTTTCTTGTAAAATTGTCACTGACCAAATTTTGGGCTAGGTAAATGGACAGCAAGGTGGACTAAAATCTTTTGTTGTAAAACTTATTAATTAGGCAGCTTTGCATTTACAGTTCTTGCTTGACTGCCTGATCAGCAGTTGATGCAATGCCTATTTACCAGCCTCTTCCAGCTGAAGAGTTGGATCAGCTTGGCTATCATCTGCCCAGCATGAGACTCCTATGGACATTCAGAACAGTCCAACTTTAATAAAACTTTGCCCTCAGTCATCTCACTTCTGCATGTAAGCCCAAAACAAGTAACAAAAGCAATCTACAAAAGACATACAAGTTTCAAGTTCAGAATCAAATCTGCATGCAGACAGAGATACAAAGTAAACTCCTCGTATTAAAAAGAATTCATAAATTGTACACATACGGCTTCAAAAAACTTTAATTAAAATCATTCATCAACATATACACCGTAGAGTCTATAAATATGAAATGTGAATGAAGATGTGATAAAAATAGGTTTCTGAACAATTAAAATGAAAGGATAACGTAATGCATACACCTACCTGTCCTTTGAGGATATATCAATTAAAATGAGATTTTCATATACCAAAAATACATGCCCTTCTAAACAAAACAATGACTCCTCTTCCTAAAAATAAAGTAGAAATTACAATTCTGAATGTGTCTTCCACAGTACCTACTAGAAACAAGTTTGCAACACCTGGAGAGTTCTGCCTTGACAGGACCCATGTTAACTGCTTCAGCTCAAGATTTAAAAAATGCTTTAAAAATAGCACATTTTTCAGTGAAGCTGCCATTCATTCTTATTTCTTTTAATAAATTAAGGAGGGATACAAATTTTACAGTTCTATATTTTCAGAGCATAACACTGAGTATACTTGCTTATTTGTCTTTGGCAAGCAAGCAAACTAGGCAAAGTTTTTCAAAGTAACCTCTCCCAAAGATCACAGTAAAACATGAATATTGTTGTTCAAGCTCTCTTCTATTTGCTTACATAATTTTTTGACAGATAATGAAGCAATGAAAATTTTTTGTGCAATTACTATTAACGCTAGCAGCTGAGATTTAACTAAAATAGGATCTCTCACAAAATTTCCATATCTTTTGTGGTTTGGCAAGAGTTTTCTATTTGGAATTTTTGAGGACTAGATGACAGGGGACATTGAAATTTTAAATCCTCAGCCTCTGCTAAGAGAAGTAAATAGGTATTTTGTAATGATGCCACTTAGGGTACTTAAGATATGGGGATCAATGGCACTGAAAAATCCCACCAGCGAACTTATTAATATTTAATAAATATTCTTATTAAGTGTATCATTATATTAAAAATATTTCACAATGACACACTGTAGAAAATATATTATTATTATTTTCAATAAATATTAATACTGATTTTTAAAATTGCAGTATTTATTAAAGAGTATTGGTTTTACTTTATATCATGGTGGATTTCTTATAGGAATATTTTAAGAAAATAAGAGACAGCAAAGAAGGCTAAAATAATGCTCATAGACAGTATGCAATAAATGCATGCAGAACAGATTTATAGCATATAATCAATAAATCTGAAAATAGCAAACAGAAGTAAGATTTTGTTGTACAGCAATGCTCATGTATTGCTAATTATATTCTGGAAACATTAAAACTAAAAAAACCCTTACAGTATGTAGTTTCATTAAAGATAAAAGCATATGTTCAGCTCTCAAATCTATCCAATGTTAAAAAGGAACAGAAATCTTTTAATCCCTTGGGCTTGTTTAATGTGGATGAAATAAAACTGGTGCATTTCAGGAATCCTCAGGTAAAAGTAGTCAGAAAATTAGATTGTAAAATATATACCATTAGAAACTGGAAATAATGGAGCCTGGTTAACTGTTCGGGTCCTGCATCACCTCTCCCTAGCCCCCTTCCCACATCCCAGGTTCTACTGTCTTCCCATGTTATTCAGGATGCAGAGCAAGAGAGGGCAATGCTGTGACAGCAGCTGGGAAGGATGTGTGAATTGTCGACCTGGTGTTGCCAAAATGAATATATAATGTCAATGTTCAGCTTATCTCAGGCATACTAACTTGGTCTCTCCTTCACCAAGCCACAGATTTTAAAGCCTACCTGAAGGTATTATTGACCTTTCACTTCTTTCCCACTGATTTCAAGCTGGCTATCAAAAGTTACTTGGAGAGGAAATGACTGATAACCAAAGCAGACAGCACTCTCCTGTAAGCCCTGTTTCCCAGGACACAGCATAAAAAACTTACAAATTAGTTTTTTAGAACTCACTTATCAGCGCGTTAGATTTTATTTAATAGTGGATATCTAAAATTTGTGAGTTTATGAATCACACAACTCTTTCATGAGTTGTGTGATTCATTAAACTATGACAATTGCACCTTACTTTCTGTTTTGCTAATTTACGATTTTTGTTCCAAGTAATAGCTCTCTTTCCCAATAAACTGACATATCTGGCAATATAGGACAGGCAAATAATTAGTGCAGGTATCCTCAAATTGTGAGGTGTTACAAACAAAACTATTTTCACCTTTGATTTCACATTACCCTTGCCCATTTAGTCCAACCTGATTTCCACTCCTAATCATCAATGCCAGCTGAAAAGCTTACTTTTATAGAGAGAACATTAGCACCCCTTTTCTTATCTTCACATTGCTTCCTTTGTTAACCGATGGTTCTCAAGTATCTCTCTCTTGTTGTTTACATGTCAATTTCTTCTATCCGTCTCGAGAATTGATACATATTATTTCAACTCTTTGCTCTGCAGGCCACATCTCAAGCCCTTACTCTGTCCTTACCCCTTCACAGAACCATACAATCATGGACTGTAAAGTCTGGAAGGGACCTTAAAGATCATCTGCTCCCAACCCTCTGTGCCACGGGCAGAGGTATCTCCCATTAGACCAGGTTACTCAAGGCCTTATCCAGCTTAACCTTGAACACTGCCAGGCCTGGCACATCCACAACTTCTCAAGGCAACATGTTTCAGTACCTTACTGCCCTCACAGTAGAGAATTTCTTCTTAATAACTGGGCTAAATTTTCCCTTTTTCATAATCTTGCTCATGCTTTTCTCCACTCCTCTTAACCTGGTGTTCTCCACTCAAAGCTTCATTGGCTTCACAGCTGCAGGCTGCCAGTATTGTCCCTGGCAAGCTGTGGTGTGACACGCAAAGATTAGAGCCATGGGGTGCTAGTGAGGATCCTCTGCTGCTGATTCTGAAATGTGCTAGCCACACCAAAGCACACTTAAAGTCTTAGGGAGATGAGCCAGGGACTCCTGAGGTAACAGAAGCCAACAGGAAAACACCAGGAGGGAAATGTCTCAAAGGAAGTAATGGGTGTTCCTGTGTTCCTCTAGAAAGATGACATAGCAGACAACTCAGCTGAGGTGCCTTTACACCAATGCACACTGCATGGGCAAAACCTGCAGGAGCTGGAAGTCACTGTGCTGCTAGAAAGCTACAACCTTGCTGCCATTATGGAAGCTCAGTGGGACAAATCCCATGAGTGAACATGATTACTGAAGGCTAAACAGCGTTCAGAGCAGACAGGGGAGGAAGCACAAGTGGAGGGGTTGCCCTCTGCATCCAGAGCTGGATTGAGTGTGGAGAGTTGCCTTGGAAGAACAACCATGGGCAGCTTGAAAGCCTGTGGGCAGGAATCAGAGATTGAGGCAACAAAGGGAACCTTGTGACTGGGGTCCACTACAGGCCCTGGATCAAGGGAGCCTTTTGACAAAGTCTTTTTGCAGGAGGCATTGAGCTCACAGGCTCTTGTCCTGATGGGGAGCTTCAGCCCAAACAGCATCTGCTGGAAAAGCTAACTTTGTCCTGTAGTTCTTGCATATTGTAGCTTTAGTGTATGATCTGCATCAGCTGAGGCTGGCGGAGAGGGGAAGATGGACATTTCCTTTTATTCATTCTTGTCTAGTTACTTCTCTGATCCACTTTACTGAAGTAAACGAGGGTCAGTCAGTTTGGTGATTACTTTAGACAGCAGTAATTTTCAAGACAATGGATTTTGATTACCATTTGACTTAACTCTCTACATAAGGACAACAGATTGCTGAGAAAATTTAATTTAATAATCAAGAAATTCAAACATTGACTCTTTCTAGACCTCAAAATCCAGGCAACGTGTTTTAATATTCAGACAAATGAAGTGCTCTTCCCCTATAAAAGCAAAATCTTTTGGCTGATAAAAATGCACCCCTAGTATTCCCCTCAGGACTCAATTAATTAGGAAAACTGAAGCCTGCTTGTTTTACACTTGAAAACCACCAATGACATGAACAACTGTTTTTAGATCTTATTTATCCCTAAGTAGGAAAGACTTGTAAACCGAGTTAAGTCCTGTCTTGGCTGTGGCTGACAAAAGATACTGCAAACCTATATACAGTTGGGCAAATTTATTGTCACCCACAACTAGCTGCAGCATGTATTAAACGCATACTGTTGCATATATTCAAGCATCAGAGTAAGCTTATGATTGCTCTCTTCCACAAAAATTCAGTCATTAATGAATCATACAAATTGAATCTTAGATAAGAAAAGATTCAACACCATGGTTCTGATGAATGTGTGCTACTTTAACTGCACAAGCACACATACACATTTCATTATATAATTGCCATTGAGATTTAAACATTTCTCTTTCTGCTGTTCAATGTACTACTTTTCAACTTGTTATTTTCATGAAGAACTGTGAATTCTTTCTCATACAAATACCCATTAAAGGCATTAAACTACTACTCAGAACTCCTGTATTTGCTTTTCTGTTGTATGTTATCAATAGCAGTATTTTGAGCACTGGCAAAATTTTACATAAAGGCTTTTAGATGAAACATGAGAGAAAAACTAAAATGGGCAGTAAGGTCCCAAACAGGATAAGAGAAGTTCCCAAAACTAGGTTGATGTCTCAGTGTCCCTCCAGATGCTGTTAATTCTAGTAACTTCAAACAGCTACCCTAAAGGTAACCAATTTCTGAAAAAGAAAAAAGTTTAAAAAAGGAATGAAATATCACATAACCTTTTTTTTGTGTGTGTGTGTTGTTTGACTGGAGTGGCAATTCATGACTTAACAGCATTTTCAAAGTCAGTATTGATGTTTTAAACATAGCATGAGAATCAAAGAACAACAGACCACTGAAACACATCTCCCTTCTACAGTCTTGTTTGAAAGAGTTTGTGAGTGAGATGGGCCAGAGAGATGAGGTATTTGGTAAACAGGAGCCCAACACCGTTCAGTGTCAGAATCCCAAAAGCACTGTCTTTGTGTTTTGGTTAACTCCTTAAAACATGAGGTCCAAGAAACAGACACAGATCTCCGTAAAAAACCCAGGGTGAAGGCCAGGATCTTTTGGCCTGTAATGGAAGCATTAGCCAGGCTCTGAACTACAGTATCAACTGCACCTAAAAGAAGTACAACCAGTGAACTGAATTGTCTGCAGTGCTGACAAACTGGTGTGACACCACTCAGGATCACACACAGCAATCCCATATAATGCAGCACCCTGTGACACATTTGGCCATGACAGCTTTGAACACAACTGAACTGCACTGCAACAGGCTAAAGATAATGTTTTTCTTCTGTCTCCAAAGTAACAAATGAGACTCTGGATTCCTTCACAATGACTGTTTTGAAGTTTCATGCAGCTGTATAGACAAGAGATATAAATATGACACATACAAAGCATCTTAATTTCTGTTAGACAGATTTGACTTCTAAAGCTAATTGCATATATTATGAACATACAGCCAGCCCAGATTCACCACAGGAGGCTTCCAGGCAAGCTCCAGGATGTCAACTCTGAAGTGCTCTACTGCCATGAGCTGTCCAAAACCTTCACCAGAAATACAAAACACATATGCTACCTTAAACAGCACAGGCAGCTGGGGATCCCCATTGCCTCCAACTGTTGTATTTTTCTGATATAGGAGAAATGATCCCTGGTTCAAACACATTCTGGACAACAGATAGAAATGTCAACAGAACAGGCACGTTTCAGTGCCAGTGAATGACTGATGCAACTAGCAGCAGGAAAAACAAACATTTGCTGTGTCTCTGTGGAGGTGGATGAAGACAGATGTTGTCAAATCCCAAACAGGTAGATTAAGCAAAAACAATGTTCCAGTGCTTCCTTTCTGAAGTTTCTATTCCACTGGGGCTGTAATTACATACCATAGCTTCTACCAGAGTTTTCTATGCAAAATGTTTTCCCATGTTTTGTCAGGTAGTCCACTTGAAAGCCAGAGCCAGTGGCTCTGCCAACGTAATACAATCTCAGAGAGTTTTATAGTACACTTTGGTCTGCTTGAAAGCAGGACTTGCAAGAAACCTACATAAATACAACAGTGGTTCTGCTGACATAGCAGAGTATGTCAGTGGAGTGACTCAACACAAATGAACAATTTGCAAACTGAAAGGCAATACACACCACTACAAACCCCCAAAGGTCTCAGTGATGAACAAAGTGCTTGCTCCACAGATCTGCAGTGACTGTCACACATTTTGTTGCATGAAAGCAACAGTTCATCTGTACCAGAGATAAACACAGCATCCTCACAAGCTTTTCTGTGGCAGCCATACAGGGATGCAAAACCATATCAACAGAAGGTGCAAAGTCAGGCCTTGCACAGATGGTTGAACCTTTGAACATTCATGCTTCATCCTGAGCAGCTGTAACTTGAGGCTCCTTTTTTGAGATATTTCCAGAATGTTTATTCTAAAAGACCGTGTGTTTAATAACTGTGAGCATATTTCTGAGCTGCTGTCCAAACATGGAGGGAAAGGAGAAAATTTCAAAAAGGAAAATTCAAGAGGCTACTTTTAGTTTTTTGATATAAATAATTTAATATTTTACATAAAATTACCTTTTATTTTCTGCCACATACCTTAATTGACAGACTTATTTTTTTTTTCCTTTTGATACCTACGTCAGTTTGGAGTTTCAGGTCAGACTCTATCAAAGTGCACAGCTTTATGCAGCTGGATCCAAGAAAAAATTTCTGAGTACATGTCTTTGCTGATTTTACAGTTTCCAATGCTTTATAATTAGAAACATTTCAAACAATAGGACTCCACAGTTACAGCAAGCAATTCTGCTGCTGTTTTTCTTCCATTACATCTAAAGTAGAGATAATCATTCATTTTCCAATTCTCAAATATTATTTAAAGTTATTTAACTTGCTCTGAAAAACACTGAGGTTGCTTTTGAAGATGTAATTCATTAATTAAGTGCAATCCACAGCTGGTTCTTTCTGTGAGCTTTTTAAAGGTGTTTCTCACAACCCTTTGTCCTTCTTGAAAGGTCCTGACAGTTTTAATGATGACGATAGTAAAGGGAAAGCTGTGTCAAATACTACATTGCTGCATGGCTGTCTATACAAATGCTTTTTGACAGTAAGGTTAAATACAACAAAATTCGTAGTATTTTTATGCTGGAAAGATTTAAGCATTTTCCTGAAATTCATACAGTTTGCAACTCTTTCCAGAAGATAGCCTTGTAAGTAAGAAATGGTAATTTTTTTTCAAAACCTATAATCTTGCTATTTCAATCACCACCTGTATAAAGTGCTCCTGGGAGATATCTGGTACACAGCACAGAATCAGTTATACAATTTACACTACTAATTCTGAATGCTACATGTTTATTTCCATTTTCAATTCAGTTTAAAGAAAACCAAACCTCTAATCTGGAAACCTCCAAGATTATCCCTTAGTAATTGGTTTATACAATTTTTTAAACTCTTTTAATCTATTTGACTGAAGTAATGGCTGACAATAGTAGTGACGCTTAAGCCAATATTTTGGTGGAAGCAAGATACAACATATCTCATAAAAAGCCATCTGTTTTAGTGAATTTATTCAGAGAAAATTTACCTCTTTCAAATTATGTGGATGTACTCCTCTCCTGAATGATTCATAAAAATACTTTGCAGACTTGAAACATCCCTGATCTATCAGAGTATTTTCTCCCATTTAAGATGTGACACTTCTCACTTTAATTTAGCCAGATTCCTCCAATCAACAGAAAATCCGCATCTGGATAATCCCTGGATTGCTCCTCCACGCTTAATGTTATTTAATTATTTACTGACTTATTCAGGAAGAGGATGGGAAATAGTGGAAACACTGGACATCATCAGTTATACAGTCCTTAATGAAGGACTGTTTAACCTTTTTGTTTTGTATCCAGTGATCACATATACACAAAAAAGGAGTCACACCATCATAACTCCATTCTTGACTCCATACAAAAGGAATGTATGGTCACATCCTTTCAAAACACTGACCAGAGACACCTCTAATTAAAGACTAAGTCTTGCACCATGCTGACACTAAAGAAGAATGTTTCTGGTATTAGAAACAAAAGGTTCTAGTCCTGAAAAGATTTCAGTCTGAATGCTTCCTAGCCAAAATACAGACGTCTTTTTCACAGAATCACTGGGTTGGAAGAGACCTTCAAGATCATCGAGTCCAACCCATGCCCTAACACCTCAACTAAACCATGGCACTGAGTGCCATATCCAGTCTTTTCTTAAACACATCCAGGGATGGTGACTCCACCACCTCCCCAGGCAGACCATTCCAACACTCTATCACCCTTTCTGTAAAAAAACTTTTTCCTAATATCCAACCTCTATTTCCTTTGGCACAGTTTAAGACTGTGTCCTCTCGTTCTGTCAGTTGCTGCCTGGAGAAAGAGACCGACCCCCAGATGACTACAGCCACCTTTCAGGAAGCTGGAGAAAGTGATAAGTTCACCTCTGAGTCTCCTTTTCTCCAGGCTAAACACCCCCAGCTCCCTCAGCCATTCCTCACAGGGTTTGTGTTCCAAGACCCTCTCCAGCCTCGTCGCCTCCTCTGGATGCGCTCAAGTGTCTCAGTGTCCTTCCTGAACTGAGGGCCCAGAACTGGACACAGCACTCGAGGTGTGGCCTCACTAGTGTCCAGTACAGGGGAAGAATGACCTCCCTGCTCCTGCTGGCCACACCATTCCTGATCCAGGCCAGGATGCCCTCGGCCTTCTTGGTCAGCAGGGCACACTGCTGACTCATGTTCAGCTGCTGTCACCAGTGCCCGCAGGTCCCTTTCTGCCTGGGCACTGTTCAGCCACACCGTCCCCAGCCTGTAACGTTGCAGGGGGTTATTGTGGCCAAAATGCAGGACTTGGCACTTGGACTTGTTAAATTTCATCTTACTGGACTCTGCCCATCCATCCAACCATTCCAGGTCTCTCTGCACAGCCCTCCTACCTTCCAACAGATCAACACATGCTCCCAGCTTAGTGTCTGCAAATTTACTGATGAAAGACACAATGCCCTTATCCATGTCATCAATAAAAATATTGAACANCTATAATTACAAGGATCCTCCTTCCCACCCTTTTTGTGAATGGGAGTCACGCTGGCCAGCTTCTAGTCATCAGGAACCTCACCATGAGCCAGGACTGTTGGTAAATGACGGAGAGTGGCTTCACAAGCTCATCTGCCAGTTCCCTCATCACCCTGGGATGGATCCCATCTGGGCCCATAAATTTATGAACATCCAAGTGGCTCAGCAGCTCTCTGACTGCCTCTTCTTGGATAACGGGGGACCATTCTGCTACCTGAAACCAGCTACCAACCCAGGAAGACAGTTGTCTGGAGGACAAGCTGTCCTCCCACTAAAAACTGAGGAAAAAACCAAATTAAGCACTTCTACCTTCTTATCTGCAGTTACTAAGTTCCCTCTCACATCCAATTGAGAACAAAGGTTGATCTCGCCCTTCCTTTGACCATCAATGTATTTGTAAAAACATTTTTTATTATCCTTTACAGAATTTGCCAAATTAAGTTTGAACTGAGCTTTGCCCTCCCTAATTTTCTTCCTACATGCACTTTTTTTCACCCAATACCCTCTTAATTTGGTAATAATATTTGTTTGATGTTCATGTTCTGGGGTAAACACTCAATACACGGTGAGTTAGATTCATTTTAAATTAGGACAAATGGGCACATCCATCCACAGGTATACCAGATGTCCAGGCTCTCTCATTTCGGGAGAGGCAACCTAAGAATTTATCCTAAAATAGGGACCTAGTACCCAGAATGCATTCTTTAGGCTCCAAGGATTACAGGGATAAGATCTTAATTTGCTCTTATGGCTACATGGAGACACTAAATTGGTACATCTAAGTGTCAAAAAATAACACCATCGTGTCTGTTACAAGTTACTCTAAAAGGCAGAATGAAAACCAAAAATCTGAAGACAGGCAATGAAATTCAGTACCTGTAGGGCATCTTGTGAAGACAGACCAGGGATATTTCAGCTGAATAAGGAAATTAACAAGATGATACATGGAACAACACACACTGATGAATACATAAAAAATGCAACTCAGTCCTATTTGTTTTTATGACGAGGACATTATTTTTGAACACTCTACTCATTTGCTTATATATTTTTAAAACACAAATTTGCAAGTAGCCAGAGAATGATGGATATCTGAAGCAAACAAACTATTTTATTTAGGTGCTCAAGAAAGAATAAAAATTCATTACATATGAATGAATAGCTACAGTATATCTCCACATAGCAAGAGAAACAAGGTATTTTTCCCTCCCTTTTATTTTCTATAAAGTTGCTTCAAACTGAATTTTTATCAGTTGCTTTAAACTGCATTTTTATCAGTCATTTGAAAGTCCTGTACTTGGGAATAGGCTAGAACTTGCTAGAACATGAGCAAGAACTTTTTCAAGTGCTTCAGAGTATTTTTTATCCATACTGCAGAAAAGAACAATCACAAAGGTCTCTGAGTAATACTCTTCAAAATATAAGACAAACTGGTATTTTAAAAGTGCATAATATGGAAGCGGAATAGGAAAGAAGGAAAACGTTTTAAACTTACCCTATTGACACTCCTATTTCTTAAAATAATTTGAATTAGATTTTTCTTAAATTCTTCCATCTTCTTGAAACACTTCTTCAAAACATGATTAGATAATTTAGTATCAGTTATCAAACTGATCAAAACATGAACTCCTTCAGTGAGGAAACTTGGAGCTGAGAATGTAGGACTCTTGTAAAAAAAAGTCAGTCCATCAAGCAACTGAGACACTGAATTGCATATGGTGAAAGAATCATTCTCAAGCTCTGAGAAGTCTGCTTGAAGAATTCCTCCTTCTGACAGTTTTTTTATTTCAAGCAAATGTTGCAAAAAATGCATTGGAGCAGTCACAGATTGCTCCTTGCTAGTATGGCAAAGATTCAGTGTGGGAACTCTTTCCAACCAAAGTTTAGAAGCGTTGACATTACGCTCAGATTGGTGAAAATCTGAAGCTATGCCTAAAGAATCAAATGCTGAATCATTACAGACATCACATCCAGAGTCTTCTAGCTGGCTTGAGTAACTTGTAGGGTTTATAGACTCTTGACCCAGAAGAGTTTCAGCAGAGGTATCCTGTTTTCCTGAAATGCAAACATGAAAATTACATTTGTGCAATGCTTAAATACATACTTATTTAAAGTGCCATATATACTTTCTCCTTTTTGCTTCCATGCAAAAAATCACGTAATACATGTGTATGTTGGCTCCCCAAGAACTTCCCATGACTAGAATTTAGCTATGGAAGAAGGTATTTTTAAATTAAAGTCAAAATTTCCAGAAGTTAGTGTCTATTTGTGAACAAAATGTTTTATGCTCATAATAATATGAACAGTAATTTTGACTTTAAAACTGTCAGAAATTTTAAGTTTTCCTAGATATAATTTAAGTAGACATAAACCAAACAATTGAAGTGAATATCTATACCCCCATTAATTTCCAGGGAAGAAAATGCATGTAAATTTCTTGTCCTCCAAACATTTTCACTGCTTTTGTTCTCAAAAACTCAGCTTGCTTTTAAAAGGCAGTGTAAGTCTGTTACTGCAACTGCAGCAAATAAAATATTCTTCTTTATGTGTACTCTCACTCCCCAGTCAGGTAAGAAATTCTAACAGTCAAAGCTGAACAGAACATTAGGTTTGATTTTTTTCATTATTTAACAAAGAGGAACATTCAGAATCAAAAGCTTATTCAGTCATCACCTATCTCATACCATGTCCTTCAAAGACACCCAAACTGCATTACAAGAGGTATACAGTACATTCACACCAATAAATTACTTTCGTGTGCTACTGTAGAATCTCTTTCCTCCCATTTCACACATTAAATAAACTTAAAGCAATGCCTCTCAACAAAAACCCAGCTCCAGGTGACAAAAGACACCTGTTCTACATGTTCTATGCCAAAAAGATCACAGTCAAAACAAGCCAGAGAAGTGAAGACCAACATACATAAGCATTTCAGTGCTATGAGGCAAGGCTAGAACCCCATCTGACCAACTACTGGCTCAGCCCTGCTTACTGGGGCAGAGTCACAAACTGCTTCCCCTCTCACTCTTGGAAAACATGCCTATACTGTTCATTTTCCACAAGGATGCAATGCAGTACCATGTTCCTCTGCCTTTGTATTCTTAAATTAATCAAAACAAATTACAGATGGTTTGGCCTCACAGGATATAAATGTTGTATTTCATTGCAAGTTAAAAAAAGCACTTTTAACACAGAAAAGCAGTAATCCTAAGCAGAAACCTACAGTATTCTGTACGTTAATTAAACACTACTCAAAAATTTTAATATGGACTTCATTAAATTCACCATTTCAAAATAAATTCTGACCATTAATTCAGTCTCTGAAAACATACCATTACCAATGAAAGTACAATTACTGATATCAAAACTGGAAATGTGATTTATTTATTGTTGAGTTTCATGCCTTTAACATTCAGATATATTTGAAATCGCACAGTATTGGTACCAACTGACTCAAAATGAAAGGGATAACTGTAGGAAAATCAACTGCCATTTCCAGGAGGTAGGAAAAGCTGGACATTTAAGGCCATCTTAGCATTTTATAGATTAACATTGTTTCCAACTGCCCTGCATACCCAAACTTGGAAAGCAAGCAAAGAAGCAAAACACACTTCCCATGGTCTGACTAAAAGAACAGGCATCCATCTTTCATGTCTTCTCCCCCTAGGGTTCTGAGCAAAACACATTTCAGAAGAAAAAAACTAAAAGTTGTTCTTGTGCCATTTAAGGAAAATAACCCTTCCAGGGAATCCATCTACTGTGAGTTCCACTATGTGGTTATTTTGTTCCTTTTCTTAATCCCATGGGACAACATGAAAATTGCTCATGAGGATTTAATGTCAGATGTCAGAAGAAGCAAAGCAAGAACTAAGTGCAAAATCCCCATATGTATCTTTGCTGATTCTCTTGTGGAAGAAAAAAAAAAAAAAAAAAAAAAAAAAGGTGAAAGAAAGGTGAAGAACAGAGAAGAAAAAGGGAAGAATAGTACAGCAATATCCATAGAAACAAAACATAAGATGTTGCCAAATAAAAGAGGTAAGGCATTCAATGAAACATTCCTTCTACTCGGAGACAATGTTGTATTTATGGCTGAGTTCCTATCCACTCCAATATCAAACTCCTGTTCCACGATGAGCTTCCAGAAAACCCTCTTACAGTAAATCCTCAATATCAGTGTACTTCCAGCAAAACAAGTAATACAAAATGCTTAAAATTGTTAAGCCATTTACATGTTCCAGTCATTTGGGGAGGAGGTGGCAGTTATGTTGTAAAAAAAAAAATTATAATGCACCAGGAAATACTCATTATTTCCCTCAAAATGTCTAGAAATAGCTTGTAATTTATTTCTTGAAAGAAGCTAAACTCACTTTGTACTAACCTAATATTCAGATGAGAAGGCAGTCTTGATGATCACACCATGTAGTTATCAAGTACAAAAATAAATAAATAAATAAAACAGACTAACAGGAATCTTTAAATACTGATTTTAAGAACATTTGACAATAAGTGTATTGGAACAAGAAATAGGAAAATTTAGTATGTGTGATAAAGTGACCACACATTTTACATCATAAGTAATGAAATAGCTGTTCATGAACAGTTTTAGAGTCTCCTTAAATTTGTCACACCAAATTCAGGAAGTATTTCTATTCTTAATTCCTATTTAGGATGTTAGCTCCCTACAAAATTAAGATCCTGAGCTGAAAAACAAAGGCAGATCCTGAGCCCCAAACAAAGCAAGATGCAGTCCCACAAGGAGCCTTGGGGTGCAAAGGCTGAAGAACTCACATCTCTCTACACATATCCACTACTGCAGAAAGAGTCTGTTCCGAAAATCAGAAGCCACTCAAGGGATGAGGGAGTGATTTACATACTGCACAGTGTGTCAGCAAGGTGTGCAGGCACAAGAACTCAGAGGTACATACTGCTGTGTATGTACAAAACAGAGGCTTTCATCAGGGCAGTGAGATGCCAACCAGCCCCATGATCAGAGAACAGGGAGTCTTCAGCTAGTCCTAAGGAAGCAGAGCTCTAGAAAACACCAAAGTCAATCCCATCTCCCCCATTCATTCTCTCACTACCCAATGCACAGTAAAAGATGCAACTTGCGTAAGATCTGTGTAGCAGTAGGAGCTGGAGTGGTGGAAGATGCTTTCTTAAGACACTCTGCTGGTGGCTGCCTCAGACCAGAGAACATTTGAATGAGAAAGGCCCAACACTACATGTAGTTCTAAATTTAAAATCTGGAAGAAGGGGCCTCAACGGATGAAATTGCTGTGAAATGGTAAAATGATCTTTAAGTCATTTGAAAAACTTAGTCTACCTGCAGTTCCACCACCAACAGGGACTGCAGAACAGAAAACAGACTTGAAGATGCCAGAAGTGAGAAGTAAAGTGAAGACATGATCTGAATTTTGCCAAGAAAAAATTACTTCAGTTTCAAGCATTAGACATTGCTTATATTCTTTCATTTCATGAGCAGACACATGGATTATCATCTGAAAATCAAAACCACTGATATCAGACATGTAAAGTTCTCTTAAAACTCAGTTACAATTGATACTCTCAGTTCCTCTTCTAAAATAAAAAAAAAGAGACAACTAAAATGAGACATTCATAGAAACCTCTTTGATGATACGGCATTCTGCTTTCCAAGTACGTGTTCAGTCAATAACCTTTAAAAGGAAATGAAAACCTAAGTGAAATTATGCCCACGTCTACACTTTTCAAGGCTCTGTTATTCTTCATTTAATTTTCATTGATAGGTTTGTTTGAAGTGCACTTTCCATAAACAATGAATCAAGTTTATTCTCTTACTTAAAAACCTGTATGTTTTCTTTGCCTTTCATATGTAACTCTGTCTCTATTCTGCTGTTTTCATCACTAACCAAGGTGACTGGCTGAGGAAAAAACAACTCTCCCCCTCTTATGTGTTTAGCACCCCACTGTTGTCCTGACCTGGAACCAAGTCAAACTTCTGTTTTCATTATTCCATAATAATAATGCCAAAATAATACTATAGAATATTATTGGAATTCTCCAAAGACGTTTTAGAAGCCTTGTATCCCACACTTTGCCACTGCATCTCCATGGGGTTTTTTTTTGTAACTGGCTTGGAAAAGAAAGGTTCTTTGTTTAAATACAAGGTGTTTTTTTACCCTTTTTGATGCTAAAGGTGCAAGCTGACATATTTTATCCCATTTAGGGATAATTTCACAGAAATGAATATAGAACTGAGTATGTAAAATTCTCCAGTTGTTCAATGCTAGGATTTAAATGCTTCTTAAAAGGCTTAGAACCATATACTTCAATTTGTTAGGGATTTTGCTTACAAAAAGCACCTAAATGTTTAGAATTCAGTAAGAACTGAGAAGGATTTTGAGGATACAAACATTAATTTTCAAGGGATCTCTGTAGATGACAGCACAAGTCTTCTGTAGTTTGGGTCAAATAAAGCAAACTTGCAGCAATGATCTTGAAAGGATAAATAATCAGGTGACAAACATACAGATTTAGGTCAGTTAATACTCATCAAGCAATTTTGACAACAGAAGATCTGGCAAGCTCTACAGTATTGACCATCTCACTGATGTGACTGAAATTTGAGTTCTAAGATAGAGGATATTTCAAAATACTAAATGAATTAATGTTATCTCTAAAGACTACCTGACCAAACTGGTAGTACTAAACTGTAAGTATTATGTCTTATCAAAAATGCTCTGCATTATGAAAGAAACTGAGCTTTGCTAAGAGACAGGAAATAGCAGGCAATGAAGACTGCAATTATCTGGATGCAACTTAGTGAGATGAAGGCTAAAATGAGGTGGACTCCTTAAGAAGTCAGCTAAAGTGTGCCTTCCCAAAAACATCACTTTTCTTGAATACAGCATGGCATAAATGCTTGGCTTTTCTGTCTTTATGTATCCAGAAGGATGCAAACAAGAATCTGCTTGAGCAACTAGATTCTAAGTTTGAGCTGGGTTAAGGTTGCCCAAAAGGGTTGTGAAATCTCCAGCCTCAAAGATACTTAGAAAATGTCTGGACACAATCCTGCACAACTGGCTCTAGGTGGCCATGCTTGACAAGAGGCTTGGACAAGATGATCTTCAGTAGCCCCTTCCAACCTCCACCATTCTGTGATTCTGTACTTTCAGGAAATAAATTGACTGATTCTTAGCTTCTCACAGTAGACTTAAAGGCAAAAGGATCCTAATGGCCAGGCTTCTTAACCTGTTTTTACCATATACATTCAGTTTTCCCCAAAAGGATCATTCTGTTACCCAGAAGAAAAGAAATTTATCTACACTAAATTATTAATCCCACTTGCTCTTATGAATCTTATTCCTAATACGCATCTTATAAAAATTAATAAAATAATAACAAACTCTTTCTCTTGCTGGGAATATTGGGTTGGTTTTGCCTCTGAATGGGTTCCCTACACAGAAATCTGGAAAGAAAAGGATGCTTCTTGGGTCCCTCTGCCGGAAGTATGTGCTTAGAACAGCTGTAGCAATGCCATTGGATAAGATAGGCAGCACCTGCTTTCAAAAGGAGAAAGTTTCCACAGTCAAAACAGACCTGTTCTCCATGGAAGGAGCAGTACTCAGATTTCAATGAATCATTACACTCCAGCTGGTGCTTTTTACAGATTGCAAATTAACTTATTTAATTATCCTGAAAAGGCCTCAGCTTTCATAAAGTTCCCCATTGTGTCAATACAATTATGGAGAACAGATTTATCTCATCACCATATTCCAAGAGCCATATTCCTACAAATCTGTGCTAAACACAAATTAACTTCATTTTTGCCATCTCACAGATCTGCTCTCATCTCTTTGTTCTCCTCATAAAAACATAAAATACTTCTTAGGTTGTCAGACATTCCTTGCCATGCTGCCTACTTGCAGATTACCACTGGTAGATGCACGGGAGTACACCGGTACACTTAAGATGTCAAATGACATTTCTGAAGTACTGCTTGTCTGACACCCCTATGTTTTAGAGAAAAAAATGTTAAGATGACACAGTGGGCTATCCTTACGGATCTCTATGGAGAGAAAGACAGTTATTTTTATTTGGGGGGATGGGGAGGCAAGCAGTAGGGAGGTAGAATGTCTTTATGCAGAAACATCATGTCCCTAAGCACCCAAAACAAAAAAAAAATCAGAACTGTTTTCCATGGCACCATCAAATTAAGAGTTGACTGCTGCCCACTGGAGAATCCTTTGACCTTAGAAAAAGGAAGATAGAAAAAGAAAGAAGTAAAAGATAGACTTCAGAGGCTGACAGTTCCTCTGCAACTGTCATGCTTTTGTACTCCTTCCAAATACCAGGAGGGGAAAGTGATGACAGGACACAGCAATCTGTAACAGCAGCTCATTTAAACACACCAACCTGAAAAAACAGGTTTTCCTTAAACACACCATGATAACTTGGAAAATCTGGTCTGTAGTCCTCTACCATGTCATAGGAACTAAAATTGTTGCTAAGTGCTATTTACAACACATGTAAACATTTCACACTATTTCATCTATCTTCTGGGGAGGGAAATAATTTCCCCTAATAGACAAAAGTGTTTGTGTCACTACTATTCAGTCAGATGTGGACTGCTGTTATCCCCACTAACAAGGACGACTCCTTTATGAAGCTGCAGATAACATACCCACTGAGGAAATCTTCACGTTTTGGTCTGACCTTTCTGAATTCATCTGATTGGTTTCTCTTTAAAAGTTAGCTTAAAAAAACCTATTATCAATTATGTTCTCTCACCACTCCTTTTAATATAAGGAGGGAGAGGAAACATCACAAGCTACATTACTTAAGTCATGATGGAGAGTTTTGCCCTTTCAAAAGTTTGAAATCCAATTATTCAGAAAATATTTTGACTGGCCATCAATTTTCCTGCCATCATCAAAGCAGAACTTATCCAATCCTGTCTTTGCCTACCAAGGAAATCCTAGGGTATAAGATAAGCACCTAGAGTTTCTGTCTCTCCCTTTTGAGCAAGAAATTCCCAAGCCATGACTTACAGGGAAGTGGAAAAGGAAGAGAGAGCTGAATTCGGTGGCCCAAAGAAAGGCTGCTGGCAAACTGTAGCTATGTAATGCTTATAGTCAGTTTTACTTCAGCTGTTGACTGGCTAGTTCCAGTTCTATAAGCTCCCAGTGAGAAGAAATGAGACTGAAGTGTCTTCATTTATACTAATCTACATAGGAAGTTGCTCCCTTTTTCCACAAGTATGACTAAATGCCTCAAGAAATGCACCAAGTTAAGGAGCGAAGCAGGAGGCAAAAACCTCTTTTTTTCTCTGGGTGTTATTCCCAAAAGAGATACAAGCTGCTTCTTTGACACAGGGAACAGAATTTAGGGGACAGTATCCTGAAAGGTGGAGAACAGCCCCAGCATACAGTTAAAAATCAGACATTCAGGTTAATCACATTGTGACTCAGAGGTCAGCGTTTCCCAAAACACAGACACTCTGTGGTAGGGTGTCTGGCACATATGCTACAGTGGAGGCTAAAACCAGGAGGGAACTCCAGGGCATGGAAGAAGTTGTTCTACTGTAAATGATCTATAAAATGAAGAGTAACCTAATTCTAAAAAGGTAGAAGGTGGAGCGAATGTGGGTTTTATTTTAGTTAGAGGAGCAAGCAGTTCAGTAAATTCCTACACACTGCATAAAAAGGGAATAACTTGAACCAAGTCTGAAGGTGAAGCTAAGGAAGAGGGAACACATACTTGAGAGAAGTTTTGCTGAACATATACCCTGGATAATCAATTTTGAACCTTCAAGAATATCAGCTGGAAGCAACCAAGGTAATAAACATCTATCCTCTAAATTGTCATTCCTAGAATACATGCTTGGCAAAAAAAGGGTAGAATACTGCATTTATGCTTTCTTGGATTGGAGTAACAGCTGCAGGCTTTTCAGAGCTCTTAAACACAGCCAGCCAAGAAACAATACGATAATTGATTTTATGAACTGGTAAGAGTGAGGGAAATTGTATTACAGGACAGGTGCTTCAAATCCATCAACCTATCAATTCACCAATGCTTTGTAAGACCCTTTATCTTTATCTTTTCTTGTTGCTGCCAAGCAAAGTGACAACAGAATGCTCAAATACTATAATTATTCTTAGAATAACACCAAGAAGTTTCTATCCTCCTTTCTGTGAAATTTTAATCTGAATCTAAGAAAGGCAAGAAACTTTGATTTAACATGAAATTTGACTTTTTTTTCTACCCATGGGCATACTTGTCAGTACAATATTGTCAAGGTGAAAAATAACAGATAATTGCAAAAAAAAATTGCTTCTCCTCTTCCTCATATGATTGACATACAGCCAGAAGCACCACCAAGGAATAGAGTCCTTGTATTCAGAAAGACAACTGAACAGTAAGTTAAATAAGGAACTTCCAGACAGAGCAGACACAGCACAGTCAGTAAATACTTACCACTGCACTTTCATTAAAAAACCACATTAATCTGTAAGAACTCATACCATCAAACAGTTTACCTGTAGCAAAGCATGCTTCTGCCCCTAATTTAGGAACCCAAAACTTTTTTAGTGTCTCTGAGGACAAAGAACTATTCAGGTGGGACAAAGGAATTTGGGCACCATTTCTTTAATAAATGGTTTCTCTGTTCTTTATCTTTCATGTATTTGCACATCTGTACTGTGCTCAACTGTACAAGGAGGGGGGAAACAGGTACCACAACTTCAAAGAGCTCACAAATTTGTCACACCAGGAAAATAAAACGCCACAGGCAGTTTCTAATCATTCCTGAAGCCTCTGAAAGACCTACTACTATTATTACAAACAGCAGGTGGAAGAAGAAAGCTCTCACATTTGGGATGCAAAGCAGAGAAGATACAGCTGCAAAGTGAACCTTGGCTGAAGGACTCCAACTCTTCAGTTCTAAAGAGGCACCAGCACGAAAAATGCAGTTTTATCCTTACTGCATGAGATTTTCTGGTGGTGGATTTTGTGAAACCCAAATATTCCTGTATTTAAAGCGTTGTTAATCAAAACAGAAGAAAGCCATAGAAAGGCTGGGAGTTTGAAATATTTTTAAGAGGCTGCATTATTTTAAGCATAACACCAACTCCAGAAATGAAGCTGGAGAAATGAGTTGAGAAGAAAAAGGATGCATGATATCTGCAGATTACTTGGTGCTAAGAACAATCCTAGTTATCATCCTCAGCCCTAAGGAGCATACCTCTGGTGTGATATTAGGTGGTAAACCTGGGAAACCATAACAATGGCTTGATGAATCCGTAGTGGTTTCACTTGAAAAGATGAAACACCAGTTATTACCACTTTTTCTCCTAACAGATTCAAGGTCCTTGTGCCTTTGTATCTCAGCAGTAGCCACCCTTTAGATTCTATTCTCCACGGGGCTTGAAAAATTTCAAAACTGGCACAACACACAAGAAAGGTGTTGTTTTTTATCTTGGGGCAGAAGATGTCAGTGGTGTAGTGACCCCTATTGCAGGTAGGCCTTGCTTCTACAACCATCTTCCCATACCTGTCAACCACAGATGCTCTACTATTAATATACATCATCAACTTGCTATCTCAAGGAGTGTGTAGATCTCACCAACAGATATTCCATCAGGTACCAGTAACAAGCTCTCTTTACTCAAAAGCAAGGGACCGAGCATTTCTCTCCAGTGGAACTGTAATCATGAATCAGTAGAAACAGTGCAGGTGTAAGCCATCTAAAATTAGAAAAGATTTATCACATTTTAAGCCTGTGAACAAATTTCACTGTGATTAGGGTAATGAAAATTAACATCCTTTGCAAGAGGTGTTATATGCCAGAGACTGTTTGCTCTGCCTATCTCAAGATTAAAATTTAGAGTTTAGAAAATCGCTCAAAAAATTAGACTTAGAATACAGAAGTTGCAGGTGAATTGATTTTGTTTTCTATGTTTTGTTAATTAGTAGTGTTAACTGTGTTCTGCTTAATCCACAATTAGAATAGCCTCTCCAGACATTAGATGTTTATAAATTTCTCCTGATAATATGTATCCAGTTCTTCAAAACATAACATGTAGTTGGAAACTTCATCTTAAAAGTTACTTTTAGTCTTAAATGTCGTGCTTGCAACAGGTTGCAGAAAATAGACACACAGACAATAACAAAGTAAGAATAGCCATTAAATCACTTCTCTGTAGAGAAAGGTCTATGATACTAATTAAATACATAAACCACTTCTAGCTGAAGTCTAATGATCCCCCATCAGTCAATGTTGCAAATTAGAAATCTTTAGGCAAGGCAACAAAGACACTACAGTTTCAGTACGAAAGCAGTGTGGTAAAGCCTCATCAAGTTTTCCACCAGGGAACCTTCTACAAATCTTAAGTCATAAAGCAATTAGCTATACATTTGGATTTTAGAGATCCCTTCAACAGTAAACTTTCTCTCTCCTTCAGCCCAGAGTGTTTTGACCTCCATCTCCAGGAAAGTATCTCCCCAGAGCCTGAAGAAATCCTCCACTGCCTGATTTCCAAGCTCACAGATATCTTGAATTGAGCGTGACTTACAACACATGCACAAGTCAGAGAAACAGTGCTGTTTGAAACCATCTTCTTTTTTTAATTTTCTTTGAATAAAAGCTTTTATGAATCCAATAATATCAGACTCACAATATTTGTACATACGCCATAAAAAACATTCACAGTATCCACAGTGTAAATACACTCTCAGAAACAACAGTGTAAAGTCCTTTGCCTGCCCTACCTTCCTGTTACACATATTGGGGATTAGTGCTTCCAAGACTTTAGGCTTAAATTCTGATTTTAAAATCTGCAGGGTGGTTAAAAAATATGCAAAAGGTCTTTAAGATATGTTCCAAATGTAAATACAATCTAGCTCATACAGACTAGTATTCCAAGGTTATACGGTAACATTGTGTGTTGACAATTTTTGCCTGCAATTATTTTGTACAATACATATTGATTCTGAAGGTTAAATATATAAATTCTGCATAAGCATCAAATTCTCAAGCACAATCCCATTACAAATGGACGAAGTGCTCCACTACCTCAGAACTTTGGGAAAAACTGTACACTGAAGACTCTCACATCTAGGTACAAGAAATGGTACAGGCAACATGAAAGCTGTTTGGTTCCTTGCTACTGCAACATAGTCAGAAATTATTTGAGTAACTTACTGTTTTCCAAGCAGAATCTTGGAGAGATCCTGCTCAAAAGAAGTTCCTGTCGTAATCGAAGAACTTCAGCTTCCAGCACTTCCACTTTCCATTTCCATCCAAAATCTTGTTCAGATACAGTTTTGGCAAGGTACTCTGTGTATTCTTTGGAACTCTTCCCTGGTGGCTTTGAGTGGATAATTGCAAATGCCAATGCTAGTTTTGATATTTTCAAGTAAGAAATTTGATCTTCTCTTCCGCCTTTGATTTCTGTTGCATTAGAAAAACAGAAAACAAAAAGGTTACTTCACTATGACTCCATTAAGGAAATGATGCACAATATTTTCTTGGCTTTGAAAATTGTTCAACAGTGAGACCAATTCTTTCATTTCTAGTGCATTCCTAAATCATCAAGGAGAACTGAAATACAAGCATCTGTGCACAATGTGAGAACAGAACATACATGAGTTCCACTCAGCTATAAAAATAAAATCCAGCCAATGTTTGAGAATAACTACGGAAATACTAAGCACTTCAAATAGGCTTATCCTAGCAAAAATTTCAATGCAAATGTTATCTCCACTAAAACAAGGATGAAAAAAGTAAAAATACTAACCTCAAAAAACCCACACTGACACTCACTCCCCCCCAAAAGAATTCTAAACCCATGACAGAAGAATTCATTTGGGGTTATTTACACTTAGATACAATACATATAATTTCATGTAAGTGTACTAAAAGGTCCCAGTGCTCAAAAGATAAAACTTTGAGGTTGTCTCTGGTTTTGGACACCTGGTACTGTTGCCCTTGAAGTTTTAAGTTTACATTAAGCCTCAAGCCTGCAGAAAGATAAACAGACAGCTTCAAAGTGATGCAACTGGCCAGTAAGGTAAGCAAAGAAAACAGTAATATAAACTTTGATACAAACAGTGAGGATGGGGCAAAAGGCATTATAAGAGACAGAAAAACAAAATATTTAAACAGATGATTACATCATGTGCAACAGCACAGGGCCTAGGAGCAGAGAAGGAAAAAATGAAATTAAAACCAACTAATATTAATCAGCCTATCTAATTAGCAAAGTCACATTTTTTTTTCCTAATTCCACAGTGTTTTCATTCAGTAGTTTGATATATTCTTTTCCTGAAAAAATAACACTCACAAAATAACAATTTAAGAAAAAAAATCACTTCCTACACTTTTGCCCTGACCTTGACATCTACAATTTTCTCATAGTGCTATTTTTTTTCTTGTGATTCATCAAAACTGCAGGTTAAGCACTAATAAGTTGTGTTGAGCAGCTCGGAAATAGTCACAGCACAGGTTTGAAAAAAGTATTTCTGGTCATCCTTTCACCAGCTCATCTGCTATCACTAAGCTGATTTCTTCCTCTGGTTCTACTCAACTTTAGATAGTAAATCATAAATCATCCTATATTCATTTAATCCATCAGGCACACTTACAGAAGGAACTGCTTTTTAAGTATTTCTTTCACATTTCAAATATTTCTGAAATGTACAAACAATCCCTGTGCACTCCTTGCACATGCACTCCTTGCACACTGTCCATTCAGACACAGGAGCCAGTTAACACTACATAGTACAGAGAACAATGGGGTCTATTTACCTATAGCTGTATTTTAAGCTACTCTTTTCCACTTGAAACACTCCAATCCTGTTGTGTGTCAGGGCAAAATCACCTAATCTAAGCCACTAGTGAATTCTTAAAGCTAATTAAATAGTAAGCCTTTAGAAACTGAACTATACTACATATATCCCTTACTTAAAGCAGTTATACATTAAATGGTACTTTTGCAAAATTTCTGATAAAGAAAATCTATTTCATACAAGTTTTCAATTCATATCTAGAATTTCAGTGAAAAGCAGAAATGGATTCTCCCAAAGGATTAGCACCTCTGTGGGACAGCTAACTGGTGTAAGACTTTTGCTTGCCTTATACATCAAAGGAAATGTTTACAAATACAAAGGCATGCAAGTAATTGAACTACCTTCAAAGCTGTGAATAAAATGAAATACATGGAACCACACTGAAAGAGGATTAAATAGTAACAGTAAGGTATCCAAAATATTTGGCTTTGAATCTGAGAGGTGCTGCCCATCAATAGAAATGTCACACAGATATTACTCAGTGACTGTCAAGCTCCATTCCTATAAAATCTCTGTGCAGAGCAGAACGATAAATTAGGGCAGGCAGAAAAATGTCTTACGCTGCTTGTTTAACATTTTGCAACCTCCAGAGACCACTCTGCCAGAACTTTCTGATTCATCTTCCTTTTAAGGACAAACACATATTTACTTCCTACTTTATGAGATGCTTTGTCAGTATTAGCATTTTCCTTTAAATTACATTCACAGAAATTACAAAATGACCAACATTCCAGTATGGGCTGGGCAGTGGTATTTATTATATAGCACTTCATGAATGCTCAGGTGCCTTTTATCATCAGAGTCACCACCAATACCTTATTTATCGTATTCTATTTCTCCTTACAGGACATACTATTACAAAGGAAACACAAAGGAAACACAAAGGAAATACAAAGGAAACACAAAGGAAACACAAAGGAAACACAAAGAAAGTTTGCTGTCTGACCACTGACATATTACCACTCTGCTACTAGTGTGAAATGCTACTTTGGTAGCATTTTTTGATGACCCATTATCAAAATAAAGAGAGTCATTTTTCATTTTGTTTTGAGTGGGACTACTGTGTTTTAAGCATAACAAAGTGCACAAGGTAACAGTACAATGGAGACAAGCAAAAGGATCTTTCAACTTCAACATTCCAAAATGCTATTTTCTAAAGTAGATGTAGCCCTCATAAGTCATATAAAGTACATAAACCATTAGCTAAATTTGCTTTGAGAATCTTAATTAGCATTCCACCTTAACACTTAAGACACACATTTAATTAATGAATTAATGCAATTTGGAGTTTGAGGGAGGCCTTTTCCTCTTTAACATGTTATACAGACTCACTTCTACTGTAGGAGTGCCTTACACTGAATGAGTTTAGGTATATATTCTTACTCTGGAAGAAAAAAATCACTCCTTTTCTGGAAAAATTACTTGCAAAGATGGTGTTAGAAAAAAGCCCCAACAGCAGGACAGATCACAGAACACTGGTTCTGTGGTTCTTCTTAGGAACAAGAAGTGCACAGTGTTTGGAGAAGTCATTCCGTTGGAATCACAAAATTTCATGTTTAAAAACAGATAATTAATGACAAATAGTAATATTCCTGCATGCCTTTCAGGAAAGAATTGATTTCTTAAAGATTTTATAGAGAATACATAGCTCTTTCACTTGCTTTCTATTACTGACACTATCACCATCTCTCTTCATTTCTTTTCTGATTATGAAAAGAGAAGTTTGTGTATCAAAAGGCAGAAGTTCTAAGAGTTGATTGAGGTTTTTCACCACACCCCTAAAGGGACAACTGCCCTCTCAGAAACTACTATGTAAGTCTTCTAGAAAATAACACACCAGATGACGCTACTAGAAATATGGGGATGCTGGCCAACTGTGCATTAGCAAAAATTGCACAGCAATCTGTTGCTCTCAGGAAGTGCTGAACCACCAAATATATTCCACTGAAAGCATATTGGCAGCTACAGAGTTTTATCAATATTTTTTTTGCTCCTATCAGCACAGAAATTACACCACCGGTTGGGCAGAAAAAAGTTTTAGAACCAAACCAAAAACTTTCCTTGATTGAGAATAGTACTCGACCAAGAGCAGAAAGGAGTCACCAGTCTAATTCTAGCTGCTAATGCCAAAATATGTCTGACATAAAGAGAACCGGTCAAGAATTATCCAAAGCTCCATTCCTGTGATTACTCAGTGTTAAGGAGAGAACCAGTAATCCCTTGCAAAGTCTGCTGGAAGCAGGGCTCAGCACCCTAACGACAGATACCACCTGGTGACAGATTGCCTTTGCAAAGCCCTCAATCCACAAACAGATACTGGAAGAGCACTCAGAGGACACGATGAGTTAACAATACTGCTGAACAGGGCTAAGTATACAGATTTCCAACACAACAATGACATTCCATGCTTCCAGCTCTCATGCAGAGAGGGTACTGAGAACCCACAGACCTGCTGAGATCCTAGCCATGGAAAACTGCTGAGCAATTATTCACCTGCTGAAATAATTAAAAAGGAAGTGATGAACTGTCCCATACAGCTTTGTGTAACATAACCAAGGGGAACTGAGATGTGGTGCAAGATCCATTGAAGACCTTTGATATAAGTAGGAAACAGGATGACAGAAAGAACCAGGAAAAATCTGATTCATAAGCACTACCCTAATCCACCAACCTGCCAGTCCTGTTTTGCAGCTGCACTTGGTGCAGCAGCTCATATTGAGAGATTGAAATGTTAAGGGTTAATGACTCAAAGAATTGGCCATTTGCAGAGGAAGGTGAATCCTCAATTCTAGGGATTTTAAGAAGTCTTTCAGGGATGTTTATGGATAAAGGAAGTGAATTTTATATCATTTACTCTTCTGAGTGGTACATACAGTTTTCTTACTGACCTTGGAAACAGGTAAGTCACAGAGAAATGAGGGGGAAGGTAACTAAATTATGCTATGATTTAAAATTATAGGGTACCTCAAATCAAACCCAAAACCTAAACTCACTTGGAATAATTTAACACTAGAGTAATACTCATTAATGTCAAAGAATTATACATACACCTTAGGAAAGATTTCCAAGTTTGCCCACGAAATTCATGCCTAATAATAGAGGAAACTGCTGCAAATGTCATAGACAAAACCTTATTGATTACATCGGAACACTTATTTATTATTCAGACCGCTATCATATGAATTTAAAAAATAATTTAAAAAATTAATAGCATAAGATAAAAAATAGACTGTAATTCATGTAACTCCCAGACCATTCCAGGGCTCAGTTCTCTCCACAAGTGAATTTTTTATTTAAAAATAAGGAGTTGTCAGGACAGAAACAAACTGCCAGTCACCACTACTACACAGCTAAGAATCTTCAGACAGCCCTAAATATATATAAAAAAATTTGCTTTTCCTTCTAAATTTAAGAGTATGATCTGTCCTTAAAGGTACAAACATTCAAGGAAAAACTGTTTTGTTGCCAGGATTTTGACTTTAACTAGTCTGTCAATCACACAGTATAAATAAAGGTGAAAAAATTACTTACATCTCTGTAATTACCCTCATCTGCTTTATACAACAGACACCAAGATATTGAGTCATTATGATGGAGCACAAAATGCTGCAATTGCTCTAGCGGAACTGGGCTGAGTTCAGACACATATGGCCACAACATTAAGCAACAATAAAATAAACTTGATTTAACTGATATGCCTAGCACAATGTCATTTGTGTATACAATAAACAATGATAATGGGACAGCTACATAATCAAGATGAACTGAAGTATGTCTTGTGTTCCAATTAAGCAACATTCCAAAATGCTTAATTTTTATTGTAAAAATGTATAATAAANACAAAGAAACTTAAATGTACCATGATTTATTTCTTCAAACTCCCAACTTTTAAATAATTTTAGCTTCTAAAATCAAATCTTATAAATTCTCCAAATCCAAATAACATGAATGAGCTGAAAAAACCATTTTAGCACTTACTAACATTCCTCAATTATAACCATTTCCGAGAATTTAAGAACATAAGCAAGGATAATCCCTCAGGATTTCAGTAACATTTCTGACGTAGGATTTACCTCCTCTTAACTACAGAAACCTACAGTTTAGATGGCTACAACTGAGCTAGCCATCTAGACTTCTTTTATTATCAGTGGGCAGAAACAGAGATTTCAAATGTTAAAAATAAACCAAGTAATTTGTACATTTTGTGGCAAAGTCATGACCCAGAAACATTTGTTTCCCCCCATGGACAACAAAGAGTGTTAAGAGGATTACATCAGATGTGCACACATGTATTGTGGACAGCCAACTGCACTGAGATGAGCTGGTTGCACCACAGGCAGCTAAAGCTGAGACCTTCAAAGACCTATTTAAGGTACCTAACTAACAAGAGAAATTTTGCAAGGCTGGGAGCAGCACCCTTTAAAAGAAGTTTGTAATTCTAGACCTTTTCTATATCTCTGGGGATGGGGGCGCAGGGAAGCTTTCTAGAAGAAAACCCAAAAGTCATGGAAAAAAGTTTTTGAGAATAACCTTATGAACATACTACAATACATGAAATACCAGACAGGTGCAAATTAAAGACATGAGAAACATCTAGTATGCTCAGAATTATATAAGCATAAAAAAATCAGTTTGGCTCCTCAAATTTTCTTTGCCTCACTTTTCAACAAGATCATTTGAAAACAATAATTTAATCCTGAGTTTTATGGTAGTTTAAAATTGTGTATATATTCTCCCTAGAAACTGAGAATTCTTCCTTTTGCTCTCTTTTTTCTCCTCCAACAGGCCTTTTTTATGTGTCAGTCACAACAATATAGAGTGAATCTGGCACACAGTACCATTACCGTGCTTCTCTTTACTATTCTGACTACTAAAGACACAAATGTTTTTCCAGAATAGCGAGTTTATTCTATAAAACCTGCTGTTCAGAAATTAAAGTATAACTCAGTGGTGTAAATTTATCTATTCTTATGTCAGCACAGACTTCTTCCACTACCAAAACAGAACTGTGCTCACTTAATCAGCGGGGTGTAAATCCTTTTGGTTTGGAAACTGAGCATATACTTTTCATTATAGCTTTATGAGAAGAAATTTATGAAACCATGAAATTCAGACCCTTATTCTTCTACAAAGTTGCATATATGCTAATAATAATTACACAAAGAGTAAATTTACAGTTGGCATTAGGGACTATGGAAAACAATCCCAGCCTTTATACACTGCCAAGTTACAACAAGAAAACAGCCCTTATCTCCCCAGTTTTACCTATTGCAATAACTGTATTAGCTTTTGAATGCAGAATTTCAAAGCAGAGTTAAAAAAAAAGCAATCATCAAGAGTCTGGAGGATTATATGAAGACTATTTTGCATATCTCCTCTCCCCAGGTTAAAATATAGTGACTAAAATATCACCGTAATTTCCTTTTCAGTTTCACACTTTCAGCCTTTAGCTGAACAGTTCAGTTTCCACAAGTTTTTAAATCTACAAGACCAGTCTCTTCCAGTGATACTGATTCATTCAGGTAACCTTCCAGAATGCATCCACTGTATTTCAAAAACCTTGGGTTTGGGTTTCTTACAGAAATTTAATATAGGCAGAAAGAAAGATGAAATTCAGAAGAAAGGAAATGTTTGTAATTGAGGACAAGTAAAAGAGGGAATACTGCTAGGAATCCAGTACTCTAAAAAGCATACAGCATGCAATAAAGAATGAATACTTATATACACTATAGATACTAACATAACTAGAACCACATTTAAATATGTAGTGTCTAAATATTAATTTATAAAGCACTGGAGGTTGTAAAAGACAGCAAACCACTGAAAAGACTTGCCAAGGATTCACAACCGAGTCCACAGGCAAGTACTTTTTTACACTTTAATGTGGCTCAATTACTAGTTTATTCAAATTAAGACAACATCTAAGCCATGCAGATGATTAGAAGGCTGGAGCACCACTCCTCTGAATGCAGGTTGAGAGAGTTGAGTTTGCTAAGGCTGGAGAAGAGAATGCTCCAGTGTGCTTTTCAGCACCTAGAGGGTATTAGAAGGCAGATGGAAAGGGACTTTTACCACGGCAAGACAAGAGGGAATGACTTTAAACTGAAAGAGGGCAGATTTAGATCAGATATTAGGAAGAAACTCTTTACTGTGAGGGGGATGAGAGATTGGAACAGATTGCCTGGAACAGATTGCCTGGAGAAGCTGTGGATGCAAGTCTTGGGCTAGGACATTTTCTTCTTAGTAGCTGGTACAAAGCTGTGGGTTTTGGATTTAGTATGAGCATGATGTTGATAACATCCTGATGTTTTGGTTGATGCTATGNAACCAAGGCTACTCCACAGTGTCATCTTTAAACAACCTACGCTCACAATACACAAAGATATGTAATGAGGACATACTCAGTGCAGGAAGAACTTGCTTTTCCTACAACAATACCTGACAAAAACTCCAGCATATTTTTTTAAATGAACTCAAAATGGTAAAACAATGCTGTAAATAATAAATATTTAAAATACTTTATCTCAAAAGATAAAGTATTTTAAATATTAAAATACTTAAAATAATAAATATTATAATAAATAAAAATA
>VYXD01013973.1:622720-671403 GCA_013397195.1 Hylia prasina
CTAGACCTCTTCTATATCTCTGGGGACGGGGGTGGGCAGGGAAGCTTTCTAGAAGAAAACCCAAAAGTCATGGAAAAAAGTTTTTGAGAATAACCTTATGAACATACTACAATACATGAAATACCAGACAGGTGCAAATTAAAGACATGAGAAACATCTAGTATGCTCAGAATTATATAAGCATAAAAAAATCAGTTTGGCTCCTCAAATTTTCTTTGCCTCACTTTTCAACAAGATCATTTGAAAACAATAATTTAATCCTGAGTTTTATGGTAGTTTAAAATTGTGTATATATTCTCCCTAGAAACTGAGAATTCTTCCTTTTGCTCTCTTTTTTCTCCTCCAACAGGCCTTTTTTATGTGTCAGTCACAACAATATAGAGTGAATCTGGCACACAGTACCATTACCGTGCTTCTCTTTACTATTCTGACTACTAAAGACACAAATGTTTTTCCAGAATAGCGAGTTTATTCTATAAAACCTGCTGTTCAGAAATTAAAGTATAACTCAGTGGTGTAAATTTATCTATTCTTATGTCAGCACAGACTTCTTCCACTACCAAAACAGAACTGTGCTCACTTAATCAGCGGGGTGTAAATCCTTTTGGTTTGGAAACTGAGCATATACTTTTCATTATAGCTTTATGAGAAGAAATTTATGAAACCATGAAATTCAGACCCTTATTCTTCTACAAAGTTGCATATATGCTAATAATAATTACACAAAGAGTAAATTTACAGTTGGCATTAGGGACTATGGAAAACAATCCCAGCCTTTATACACTGCCAAGTTACAACAAGAAAACAGCCCTTATCTCCCCAGTTTTACCTATTGCAATAACTGTATTAGCTTTTGAATGCAGAATTTCAAAACAGAGTTAAAAAAAAAGCAATCATCAAGAGTCTGGAGGATTATATGAAGACTATTTTGCATATCTCCTCTCCCCAGGTTAAAATATAGTGACTAAAATATCACCGTAATTTCCTTTTCAGTTTCACACTTTCAGCCTTTAGCTGAACAGTTCAGTTTCCACAAGTTTTTAAATCTACAAGACCAGTCTCTTCCAGTGATACTGATTCATTCAGGTAACCTTCCAGAATGCATCCACTGTATTTCAAAAACCTTGGGTTTGGGTTTCTTACAGAAATTTAATATAGGCAGAAAGAAAGATGAAATTCAGAAGAAAGGAAATGTTTGTAATTGAGGACAAGTAAAAGAGGGAATACTGCTAGGAATCCAGTACTCTAAAAAGCATACAGCATGCAATAAAGAATGAATACTTATATACACTATAGATACTAACATAACTAGAACCACATTTAAATATGTAGTGTCTAAATATTAATTTATAAAGCACTGGAGGTTGTAAAAGACAGCAAACCACTGAAAAGACTTGCCAAGGATTCACAACCGAGTCCACAGGCAAGTACTTTTTTACACTTTAATGTGGCTCAATTACTAGTTTATTCAAATTAAGACAACATCTAAGCCATGCAGATGATTAGAAGGCTGGAGCACCACTCCTCTGAATGCAGGTTGAGAGAGTTGAGTTTGCTAAGGCTGGAGAAGAGAATGCTCCAGTGTGCTTTTCAGCACCTAGAGGGTATTAGAAGGCAGATGGAAAGGGACTTTTACCACGGCAAGACAAGAGGGAATGACTTTAAACTGAAAGAGGGCAGATTTAGATCAGATATTAGGAAGAAACTCTTTACTGTGAGGGGGATGAGACATTGGAACAGATTGCCTGGAACAGATTGCCTGGAGAAGCTGTGGATGCAAGTCTTGGGCTAGGACATTTTCTTCTTAGTAGCTGGTACAAAGCTGTGGGTTTTGGATTTAGTATGAGCATGATGTTGATAACATCCTGATGTTTTGGTTGATGCTATGTAGTGTTTACCCTAAGTCAAGAACTTCATAAAGTGTCATGCTCCGCTACTGAGGAGCTGCACTGAAAACTGGGAGGTGGGCAAGGCCAGGACAGGCGACACAAACCGGCCAAAGGAATATTGGGATCTCTGCTCAGAAATGGGCTGGGCATTGATTATCAGGAGTTGAGTGATTATCAGATGTTCATCACTTGTTTTTCTTGGGTTCTGTTACTCTCTCTTCCTTTTCCTATGACAATGCTTCTTGTTAATCATATTATTAGTATACTTAGTATCACTATTATAATATTTCTTTCAATTATTATTCTTATCTCAACCCATTAGGTTTGCCTTTTCTTTATGACTATCTCTGCTGCGGTGGAGGGACTGAACAAAAGGCTCTGTGGTACTTAGTTGCCGGTGGGGTTAAACTCCATCCCTGGAATTGTTCAAAACCAGGATGGATGGGATTTTGAGCAACCTGGTCTAGAGGAAGGTGTCCCTGCCCATGGCAGGAGGGTTGGAACTAGACAATCTTTAAGGACCTAGAACTCCAGGCCATTCTGTGATAATACAAAATTAATCATTACTTTCTTCCATCAGTCAATGAGAGAAATGCAAGTGACTAAGCCCTGTAATTACTGAACTAAGGTCAGAGTGATCAGAAACTATCATTTCAATTCACTGACATTAGAAATAATCAGGTAAAAATATTGATAACTTTGATAATTCTTTGATATTCTATTATAGCTATATATTCACACAACCTTTTTTTTTTAAAAAAAGGAGCACTAACAACATTAATTGAATCCCAGCATCCATCCAACAAAACTTCACAGCAATAGTGGTTTTTCTTGTGACTTAGGTGAAGTGGACAGGAGAAAACTTCAGATTTGTAACTCACAAAAATAGAGAGAATTAATAGCTGATATTCTTCATTATTAATAACCAAAGTAGTGCAACTTTCAAGAGATGGTTCCCATTTCCTCCCAGATAAACACAACCTTTCTTCAGGAAACCACTCTTTGTTCACCTAAAGCTGCCCACGTAATGCTAAGGCCTCGTGCACGGAGAGGCGGCAGGTGTCCCAAGGGAATCAGGTTGTTCCGGAGGAACCAGGAGAACCAGGGGACTTTCCGAGGCAGCCCCCAGACCCGCACCCCTGGGCGCAGGGTTTGCACATGACGGCTGTCCCCAAAGGCCGCTAACACCGCGGGCTGGGGGCATCTCCCCGGGCCGGAGCTCCCCTCTCGGAGCCCTCTCGGAGCCCTCTCCTAGTCTCCCTCACAGGCACTCCGGAAGCGCTCACAGCCTCGCGCCCCGACCCACCTGCAGCGGCGGCGGCCGCGCCGCGGGGGCCGCGCCCCGTCTCCATGGCCCGGGGCCGCAACGCGACCCCTCCGCCCCCGCTGCGGTCAGGCACAGCCGCGGCCCCTTCGCTCCCGCTGGTGTTTGTGTGGGCCGGACAGCGCCGTTGCCTGCGGCGGGCAGCACAGCCCGCGGAGTCGCGGGCCTCGCTTCCCGCTGCCGGGATGAGAGGGAAGCGCGAAGGCCAGCTGGCCGCAAAGGCCGCCTCGGTCGGGAAGGGGCAGGAAGGGGGAAGCCGTGGAATCTCGCAGGAGACATCTGATGTTTGTTTCTCGCAGGAGACATCTGAGGGTTTTAAAACCCTCATCCCCATTTCTTGGATAATCAAAGCAGCATTGTTTTTATCATGTTCTTCAAAAAACTTCTTTTTTTATCAATATACATAGTGGAAAATTTCTGACCTAATAAACTTTTTTTTTTTTTTTTTAAGATTTACCTTCCAAACTACCGAAAACTGTTAACATATTGGAACTTTCATTTTAGACTTCAAATGGTAAAAATAAATTAGACGGAGTAAGTTAGAGAGCGTTTTCATTTTGACAGCACTACTTATTTCTCAGTGAAACCCAAGGGGAAAAAAATAACAAAACATTCTCCAGTCTTCTATAAAAGTGACATATCAGCAGCTACACTGTCATTTTCTGTGCATCTTTTGTGCATGTAAGTGATGCAGATGCTTTGCAAACCGGACACTCATTATGTAGATTGGAACGTCCATGTTTTCATATAATCTTTTCAGCTAAGACTGAAATAAAAGATTCAGAGACATCGGTGCTTTTACCTGCAAACCTGTCACCTGTATACAGAGAGCTGAATCAAAAAAGTAAATTAGGCAGGGGCAACATTATTACTGTTCTAAAAAAGAAAGTGGCTTTGCTTTTTCTGAGATTGCCAGTTCTGCTTGTAATTGTAGGCTTTTGAGAGGCACCTAAAAATCTTGAGGCCTACCATTAGGCAGCTGCCTGGAGGGATGTTTATCATTTTATTGTTTTGTACTTACACTATATAAATTTAAAAAAAAATTAAGGAGAGCTGTGTAAATTCAGTTTTAGGTGCACAATTCACTTTTTTGTATTTTTTTAAATTGGACCTACTAGTAATTAGAAAGAATGTTTCTTAAACTTGCAGAGTTACTGTGCACAACTTTCAGCATACCAACCAAAGTACAGCTTACTACAATTTTTAGGTTTGCTTTTAAAATAAGTTGAAGCATCCCAATATTTTCAATGTGGAAAAAAAAAAAACAACTGGTGCACCCCCACCATTAACTGAGCGTCTCTTTTATTCATCTGAAAGAGCAAAATCTGGGCACAATCAATTGCAGAACCACTGAGATGTTCCTGTTCTATTGAAGAACACTTCAAAAATAATGTGTAGAACTTGCATTAACTTTATTCAGTGAGTACTCCCAGTGATTACAGAGAATCATTAAGGTTGGAAAAGACTTTCAAGATCATCAAGTCCCATCTTTGACCGATCAGCATCCAGTTAATTAGACCATGGCACTGAGTGCCACTTCCACTGAATGTCCAAGTTTTTTCTTGGACACCTCCAGGGACAGTGACTCCACCACCTCCCTAGGCAGCCCATTCCAGTGCCTGACAACCTTTTCAGTGAAGAGTTTCTTTGTGACGTCCAAGCAGCATAATCTAACATTAATTTTTCATAAATGAAAAATGTGTATGTGCACATGTATTGGTGAATGGTGCAAGCTGATGTTATATCTGATAAATAAAAAAATAAGCTATCCAAACATGGGATGATTAGCACTATATGTAATCTCAAGTGAGACAAGAGAGAAATGAAGCTTCAGTTTGAAATAAGCAGTTTGTAGTTTGTGAAGGAAGCTGATTCTACTAGTTGCACATAAATTCTTTTGATCTTTTTATGAATATGTCTTTTGATCTCAAGAACAGTCGAAGGATATCTCTGTGGCAAAAGGTCATACAAAATAATTAGCTGCTTTTGTTATTAATTAAACATAAAAGCAGTGAGGTGTTTAATCACATAAGAGGTTATGAGTTCTCAGTATTTAACTGATCCACATGCTGAATGATTTCAAGGAACTGAGTGGTCAACTAAGAACAAACCCAAAAAACAGGCTTCAAGCAGTTGTTAAAAGTAAATGGATTACATTACTGTCAAACAGGCATGCTGTACTCTTACTGGATGGTTACAGAATCAGCAACAGTATAAACATGGAAGAATATATTTTCATTTGGAGAACTACAGTCTTTCAGAATTTATAAGACATCCTCATATTTTATGTCTATTTACCAGAGAACTGGAAGTGTCTGAAAACACATATGAAATGCACTGTCGTAACTACCATAGCTGCAGTTTTGTTTAGCTGAGGTGGGGCGAGAGATACAATGTTTTTAAAAAGCATGTGAAAATCATTAGCAGCAGCATCAAAATCTTCTCATTTGAGCTTGTTTTTCATGTGTTTCAGTACTATATTTAATTGAAAATAAAAAATTTTGGCATCATAATTCTTCATTACTCAGCATCAAGCTCTTTGCAAAAGAGATTATAACATGTTCATGATGGCTCTATTTTCTGTGCAATTCTGATGGAACCAATATGGCTCAAGCAATCCCTTTGAGCATAATCTGCAATTCTAAACAAATAGTCAGATCCAGGATGTTCAGTGAGTTATGCAATGACATATTTTTTTTTTTCTATTCAGAAACAAAGCATTATCATCAGGAAAAAAAGAATCACATTTCAGTGTCTGATGCAATGAAAACTTCATTCTATAAAAATAATATAAAAAAGTTAGACATGATACAAGGAGAACAGGGAAACTAAAAAACTTGCTGCTGTTTAAAGGCTTCATGCCATCACTTATGGATAGATAATTTATAGTGCTTTGTCATGTTTTTGTTACATAAAATTAATGACAACAGATTCCATTCCTTTCCATACATTGCATCTTAAGGACAGATAAAACCTTTCCCTCAAAGCTGTCTGGAAATCAGTACTGAAAGATTCTCACTCCATTATGTAAGAAAAACAGTAAGAGTGTTATTAAGTAATCAGAATGATACTTAAAAATTAATGTGACATTATAGCAGATAATTTTCTGCATTTACATTTCATCATTTATCTAAGAGTAACAAAATGGTGTTGCAAGACTTTCCTTGTATACAGCATCAGATGCAAGAATTAGAATAAGAACATATAAAGAGTTTTCATTTAATTTACTACTTTCTATTGTAATTCCACAAGGTGGAACTGCACTTCATAAAGTTCATAAAAAGGCAAAGAGGTAAACAGGTAATTGCTATGATACAGCTGTCCTAGGATATAAAAAATACAGGTTACACTTCCTTGCTAACTGACTCATAATATAGAAAATTGAGTACATCGAAATATCCACATTATTGTGATTGAATCCTGAGACATTTTGTTTAGCTTTCTTCTGTGCAAGCATGAAGTGTCAGCTGAATCATGGGTTACAATCTCCATTTCTTTCTGTTGACTCAGCCGGGCCAGGCATAAGTTTCAATGAAATGCGTTTCATTTCCTGGAACATACTGACTTAATCACACTTCACACACTAGAAAGGCCAGGTGCCCACTTGAGACACAGTAGCTGAGCTATTGCTTCTGGCACATCACCTGTCTAACCAGCTTAGAGCTTAAAGGATACAGAGTAAATTTCTTTCTTGAGGTAGTTTGCACCTTGTTTCCTATAGGAGCATTGCACCCAGCAATTACGGTGGTGCTCTGGAAGGGATTTGTCTCAATACCTTTTGCCAAAAATGCTCTGCTTTGGGTGAAAATAAACAGTCTGTAGGGTACAGGGAGTTTTAATATGGTGAAAGAGTAGTTACCAGGCAGGCAGATGAGGGCTCTGATTTTGATTCCCTGGTCCAGGTAGTATATATTTTTCTTTAGAGACAACCGAAATTTGCCCTATTTTCAGATAAGAAATCAAATTACCTTCATGTGAGGTATGAGAGGTTATGTACCACAACATGCAAATGTGGTACCTCGAGACATGGTTTAGTGTCGGACTTGGCAGTGTTGGGTGAATTGTTGGACTCAAAGATCTTAGAGGTCTTTTCCAATGATTCCTAATGATTCTATGATCCTGTGCTGTCTCATCCAAAGAGTCATTCCTTTGATCAAAAAGTTGTAATAGCAGTGTTGTCTTGGTGATAGTCTTACTTGAAGTGGGACACAGGACTGACTAGACACCTTCTAGAAGTTCTTTCAAATGAAACCGAGACAAACCAAACCAAACTCAGTATTCTGCTCTGATGTGTTCCCTGACCACCTGAAGATTGACTGTAACCTGTTGAATTGGGCTGCAAGGTGAAAGAGATGGGCTTAAACACTGACACCAAAGTGAAAGGAGTTTGTGTGTGCCAGCCCTCCGACTACTGAGTTATTTGACAGAAACTGGTTAGTGTAGCTATTATCTTGTATTTTGTAATAATTTTAGTATTCCAGATGTAAAATACAGGAGAGTTTTTGGAGGTTTTTAGCCATAAGTGGACATACATGCTCTGATCTACACTGGAGGAAATAGTATGTGGTCTGGCAGTCTTACACGCAGGGAAGACTTTTGATTCATGCAAGAATCTCTCCCCATGACACCTGCCTTTGCCAGTTTCATCTCTCCCAGGATCCTTGGCAGTAGTGCTGGGAAGTCTCCTGCTAATAAATCCATGATCTTTGCACTGCATAGCAACATGGAAGTTGTTTTGTGGACTGTATTGTGGCACTGTCATGATTAGGGACTGGCATGTCAGGCTGGCTGCACACATAGTGTGTAATAAATCTGTGCAGTCCAGTTTGCCTTCAAAGTTATGCTCTTACCTTTCCTCAAAACAATGATACCGTACTGTCCTTGTAGGCGAGGAGAGAGAGCACCATCTTCTCAGCCATGAAATTGTCACCATTTCTTTCACTTAAAATGAGTTTTGTCAATGTGCTCTAATTGTGAATATGTGCAACTGAATTTAACAAGCTGAAACCATTAATTAATTCATTTTTTTCCTGGTGCAAAATGTAGGCTTCAGGTTAATATTAAAAATGTAGATTCTTGAAGCCCAGAATTCCTTGTATCTGGCAACTGTGTAAAGAAGATTGGAGAAGAAGAAACCACTCCTCATGAAAACTTAAATATTTTAGACTAGTAAAAGGAATTTCTAATGCAAATGCTGTATAAATAGAATAGAGGTATCCATATACAAATATATATAAATGTACATGCTTTTAGACAGATGGATAGATAGGTACACAAGTGACAAGGTGACCAGGTTGTGGTAAAGAGGCAAAGAAAGTATTTTTATTTATCTGATGAATATGTTTCAACTATAACAACTGGCTTCCTAAGATTTCCTTTACCTGAAACTTTCCTTCCCTCAGAAAAATCCCATCACACATCCTGGGTGAGTGGTTACTCAGCTTTACAGCTGAAGGTTTGTAGATAATTCTAACAGATCGAAGTAGCTGTAGTCAATATTGTATCTGCTTCAAAACCCTTAACCTGTGCTTCCTATGGCTTCAGGCATTCATCAGGGAATCGCCGCCGACTGACATAAATCCTGTCTCCCAGCAGCTGGGCTGTTGCTTCAGAGAAGAAGAGCATCTGCTTGCAGCATGAGAGGGCCACATTACCATGGTTCCCATGCTTGATATAAAATGGTGGTGATATACAAATGTGAGCACCAGTAGGTACAAATGAAGATGCCATTTAAAAGTTGCCTGATGTGACTCAAGTGATATAATTTAAAATTCAAATCAGTCTGTACAAGTTATGTCCTCATGCCGCTGTCCAGAAATCTGAAAGTCCATATGTGGGACTCAGGTTGTACATTAGAACTAGAAAGATTGAGCTGTGCATATTTTAAGGGAAGAAAGTTGCATGTGCCATTAAGTTTCTACAAATAGCCATTCCATAGGAGGTTTTAAGAGGTAATCATCCATCTGTCAAAATATTGGTGTTGTCTTTAATCATGTTTCTGCTGAATGAGTAGAAAACATCAGAAAAAATATGTTTAAAAAAACCCCAAAACAACACCCCCACACTCTCAATAAACCCCCCCAAACCAAAATGAAACCAGGATTGTCAAACCCTGTAATTATGAGGAAAACAAGTGATTAGAAGGAATTGGCTGCAATAAAAGTGAACCTAAATTTTATTACATGTGTAATTTTGGGACTAGATGTAGTTGTCATGACTTACAATAACATAAAACCCCTATTACAGGGAAGGACACTTCGTTTAGATCTGTGAAAGCTACTGTATAAGTATAGTTCATAAAATGAACTAAATTCATTTCTAAGTTCTATTTAGTTTAGTTCTAACTAAATTCTAAACTTTTATTGAAATAATTCAGTTTGATCTTTCTGTTATGTTATGTAAAATAAATGCACAATTCTTCATTTCAGCTGTGACATTCATTTGCTCTCTACTGTAAGCTTGATTGACTATATAACTTCTTGTCTCAAGGATTTAGGAAACAATGAACGCAGCAACTGAGCAGAGTGAAATTCTTATGTAGGTTACTTGGATAATTCATATCTGAGAATAAAGATATATGAGTTCTGTGGAGTACATGTGATATTTGATATATGTGCATTATATATAATTTCCTTAAGGTCTGTAAGAAAATTAAATTGAAGTTTAATCAGAAGTTTTGCTCTGCACTGATCTGTGAGAACCTAAGGTGAAATTGGATGAAGAAATGTATTTATGGAGATGATCCTTTTGTATTCCCATGCACCTTGCATTTGGAGAGGAGTTGTTTTCCAATGGCTTTCATAATTTTTATTTCTTCTTCAACTCTAATATTTTATTTATACTTTATTCCCATATCTGATACACAGATATGTGCATGAATACATCGAGAGCCATGCACATATGAATATAATTCTCTCAAGAGAAAATGTGGCTGTCAATAAATATGCAATGTGGTATTTTTGAGACCAGGGCAGGTGGTTCTAAGATGCATGACTTGAAAGTTTTCCTGTCAGATTTCTTCAAACATGACAAAGGCAGGTATATGTCAAGATAAAAGCTACATGAGTTGGAGTATAAAAGGGCAATCTAAATTTTTCAAAGTATTCAGAAATCTGTTTGTTTGTATTCCACACCTCAGAACTAGCCAGACTGGATTTTTACTACACTTTGATAATAATTTAGAGTTGGGTAATGAACAACATTAACAATATTAGCACAACAGATCATATTCTTAAACCTCTAAATCTCGTAATAGAAATTAAATACCTTCTCAACCAGAATTGTGGCCATTGCAAGTGAGGTTGTATTTAAAAAAAAAAAAAAAAGTTTTCCTGTTTGGTTCCTCTTTTGAAATATTCATCTATGTAGCCCTCAGAACACTATTCCTTGCTATTAAATGTCTTCAGACATTTAAAATGCTTCAGCTTTTAAATTCTTCAGACTGTCCAGAGTTTTTGAAGTACTGTCAAAATTTAAAGAAACCTATGATGCCACTGGCATTTCTTCATACACTAAGAAACCCTCTCTTCCTCATAAGGAATTAATTCTACACTTGTTTTCAGGGGTAAAAGTTGTTCTGCCAGTATGAAGATGAGCTTGTCCTTGCTACTTACGTTTTATTTGTGGAAAACAGATCAGATAGACTGCCTGAATTCTCTGGGAATTAGTGCAGTTTAAAGTCAATACTGAGCCAAAGAGATGGTCCCAATGTCCCACAGATCATTCCTTAGACTGTCAATCAATACATTTCACCTGGGTCTCTCTAACTACTAAGTCAAGTAGCAAGTAACACCAAGGAGGGAAGCACTCATTGGAAACATAATGAACACCTCAGTAAGTGAGACCAAGGGTCTATCTATCCCAGTTTTGTCTCTCATACAGTGCAGTTGGAAAGGCTGTTAGAATGTTTCTTTAGTTTACTTGCTGGCATATATTTTCTCCATTGTGTCCTGTTTCAGCTTGCAGACACTGTTGAACTCTTCATTACTGCTATAAATGCTCATCTTTCATTCCTGTATTTTTCTCCTGTACTGCATCCACGTCTTGGGTCTTCAGCATAAGAAAGACATCGACCTATTGAAGCAAGCCCAGAGGAGGCCACCTCTAAAGATGATAAGAGGAATGCAGCACCTCTCCTATGAGGAAAGGCTGAAAGAATTTGGTTTATTCAGCCTGGAAAATAGAAGACTTTGAGGTAACCTAATTGCAGCCTTCCAGTACCTGAAGGGAGCCTACAAGAAAGACAGGGAGGGAAAGACATGGAGCCCTCTTATAAGGGCATGTGTTAATTGGACAGGGGGCAATGGATTCAAACTAAAAGAGAGTAGGTTTAGATTAGATATCAATCAGTAGGAAGTTCTTTACTGTGAGGGTGGTGAAGCTCTGGAACAGGTTGCCCAGGGAAGTTGAAGATGCCCCGTCATAGTCAAGTTGGATGGGGCTCTGAGCAACCTGATCTAGTGAGGTGTGTTCCAGCACATAGCAGGGGAGTTGGAACTAGATGATCTTTAAGGTCCCTTCCAACCCAAACTATCCTATATATAATCCTATTCTTAGGATTCTATGATTCTTCTGTTTTGCTTGTATCTTTCTGGTAAGAATGTGCCATTGCTTCAATCTTATTGAACAGAGTGAGACAGGACATCAACCATGGAGAAAGGGAGCAAAACTTCTGTCTCTGGCTTCTCTACTAGTACCCTATCTAATGAGGTCAGTTATCCTATTTTACCCATGTGATTAGGAAAAATACTGATTAGCAACTAACTTGAACTTAAGTTTTGCCACCTTTTTTTTAACCTAGTTGCTTTCATAGATGTTCATTTATTTAGCCTTCTTCAGTGTTGTAATATTTATTTCCAAGATCATCCACTAGGGTTTCTTATCTGTCAAAAGAAAAAATGCAATTTATACACATAGTCTTTAAGTAATGTTTTTTAACCATATCTCCTTCCAAGTGTTATTGATCATTTCAGATCAATTTCAGATAAGATGATTTCAGCTAATTGTCCACAGGAGATAAGTCATTTGATAGCCATTGGATACTCCATTAGTAGAAAATATCACCCTTTTAAATTTAGATAGTAAGAGTAAGAAAGATAGTAAGATGAAACTGTCTTCAATAAAGCAAAAGGGAAGAGTTCAGTAAAACTGACAGAGAACTTGAAGCAACAAAGAATTTGGAGACATCAAGGAGAAGTTGGTTTCCATTAATTTGCCTTTCTAAAAACTCGCTGCTTTCCATTTATATAACCCTCAAAGCTCATCAACTACATTTTACAGAGCCTTTCTTCACTTTTTTGCTTGAGGACTTATTTTGATGAGTTGAAATTATGCAATTCTTTTTCCCCCTCTTAGGTGAAGTGACAGCTGTAAGTCAGGCTGCGGCCATATACAGCATCACTATTTATATTTTCCAAATATATACATATTTATGCATCAGAGATGTTAATTCAGATTTGAAAAACTGGGTGCTTAGATAAATTTGTTATAAGTTAAATAGAGTAGGTTTTTACATGTGTCCGAACCACTGTTCATCAAACCTAAATTCTTTGCACATTTCCAGGAGATTTATATTTTTCTAACAGAACTCACAAGATATTAAACCATTTGTAACTGAAGGAGTTAGTATTGAGTACTGCATCAAATGTCATCCCATACAGATTTTCTATGCTTAAATTACAGTTGCATTACTTAAATTCAGTTAGCTTGTACCACAAGGCTAAGAAAGCCCCTGTGAAATATCTAAGTAGCTCACAAAAGCCTTGTAAATTCCTGTCAAATATGGGAAACTCTAAAAAAATCATTCAGCATTAAAAGATGATGTCAATTTCCTTAAAAGTAAAACTTTATAATTAAAAAACTGACAGGTCCTCCCCTATAAAATCATAAATGCCACTCAAATTGGACTTTTATGAGGGCTTAGACAGTGAGATTTCAAAGGAAATTATTTCAAGGAAATATTGATTTATTAATATCAAAAAAGAGTGAACATTCAATTGCTAGGTGACTAAAATAGTTGAAACTAAAATGAAAAAATGATAAAGCATGGATTTGTATTTTCAATTGAAAACAAAGAAATAAGATGACCATAAAATAATTTTGACCCTCCACAAAACCTAGAGGTAAATCTGTGCACTGGAAATTTTCCCATCCTGTTCATTATTTTCCTTTAGTTTGATTTTTGATTTTTGGGATCACTTAGAAGCTAAAGTTTCTTGCATGATGATTAGCACATTGAACAATCTGCTAACTATTGCAAAGAGAGAAAAAAAGTACGCAGTCATGCTTTGTAGTGAGTTCTTTAATGCCCTAATTATAAATACTACCAAAAAACATGTGACAGAAATTAAAAGGGTAAATGCACCTTTGATTCCGAAAGATGCTGAAAATATTTGATAGCTGTGATGGTTGACCTGGGCTGGGTGCCAGGTGCCTTCCAAGAGACCCTATTTCTTCCCTCCATGACAGGACGCAGGTGGAGAAAATAAGAAGAAAAACTCATGATTCAAGGTAAAGGCACTTTAATAAAGCAAAAGCAAATGTACATGGAAGCAAAGGAAAATGGAAAGATTTCTTCTGTACTTCTGATCAGCAGGTGATATCCAGCCACTTCACAGGTAGGGCTTTAGTATGAATAGCAGTTGCTTTGGAAGACAAATGCTGTACTAATGGACTCCCTCCCCCTTCTCCCAGCCTTTATTACTGAGCAGCTGTCCTGTGGTATGGATATCCCTTTGGTTACTTTGGGTCAGCTGTCCTGGATATGTCCCTTCCCAGGACCTTGCCCCCCCTACTACTTGCCCCCCCAATCTACTGGGTGCAGTAGGGGAGTCTTGGAGGGACAGCACTGATGCTGTGTTATCAACACCTTTCTAGATCCCCTGCAGTGCACAGCACAATGAGGGCTGCCATGGGGAAAACTAACCCTGTCTCAGACACAACCAATACAGTAGCATTTCATTTTAAAGTGTGTTTTTTAATCTGTTGAAACAGGTCATTGTCTTCTGATGTCTAACATTAAAATAAACTCCCAAAGCTTCTTAAAGAAGTGTCTTCTTGTTTAAATAGTCACTAATAATAACTGAAATTAATACCAAGACACTGAAACTGGATAGAAGTAACTGTAGAAACTTCTTCTATAGTAACTGAGAACAAAAATTGTTACAATCCCTTTTATTGTTTGCTTTTATTCCAGTCTCTGCACAATATGTTTAAGCACAAAAACATGCTACTCAGGTACAGCTGAACTGATTAAAAAATAATGATACACATTTGTAAGATCAAAGCAAGCATCCTTTCTTTTAAAAAATAAAAACACTGTTGCAAAGACTTAAACATAAACAGTTGCACCTGCATTTTTGATACCATTTTCTGAGAGGGTGATTTCCAATCACTTCAGCTATGGGTCAGTGAAGAAAAAGGAAGTAACTTGTTGACCAGTTTCTGCCATGGTCATCACTTGTTTGGATCAGTCACAATAAGACTGAAATGTAATCCTGAGGGAGCACAACTGACACAGTGGTTTTGACTTCATTTCAGTCACTGAGATGTAACACTGTGAAAGGTAGCCAGATTTTCTGAAGACCGAGATAATATGTCCCCTTAGGCAAATGCTTTGGAGGTCAAGGTGTTGCTTGTGTTATCAGGAGATGAGCAGAATAGACTCTTTTTTCAAGAAAGATTTCTCCTTGGTTTGATTAATTTACTTTCACATATCCCTTAGAGCAGAGGGCCTTTCCTGATTACCACCCTGGTATGTATCCTTCTGAGGTCAACAGAGGGCCTGCTGCTTTCCAGCTCTTAGCTGGAATCTGTCAGGCTTCTGTGTAGTTGCTGGGCCAGGCAAGCAGACAGACAAGTGCACACTGTGTGTGCAAGTTGTTTCATGCAGTTTTGCACATACACCAAGTCTCAAAACAACAGGCATTGGAGTTTGGACTCAGAAGTGTTGGCAGATGAGGGAAGGTGTAGGTCTCCTCAGTCACGGAATCACAGAATGTGTTCAGTTGGAAGGGACCCACAAGGATCACTGACTACATCAATATTATGCATAGCACCATCCTCAAGATTCACACTCTGTGCCTGAGAGAATTGTGAAATTCAAACACTTGAATTCTGTCAGGCTTGGTGCTGTGATCACTTCCCTGGGGAGCCTGTTCCAGTGCCCAGCTACCCTCTGGGTGAAAAACCTTTTCCTAATATCCAGCCTAAATCTTCCCTGACACAACTTCAGGACATTCCCTTGGGTGCTGTCATTGATCACCACAGAGAAGAGATAAGTGCCTTCCCCTTCTCTTCCCCTCACGAGGAAGCTGTAACTGCAATGAGAGGTCTCCTCAGTTTCCTCCAGGCTGAACAGATCCAGTGCCCTCAGCTTCTCCTCCCACGGCTTCCCCTCAAGGCCCTTCACCATCTTTGTTGCCCTCCTTTGGACACTCTCTAATAGTTCAGTGTCTTTCTTACACTGTGGCACCCAGAACTGCCCCCAGCACTGGAGGTGAGGCTGCCCCAGTGCAGAGCAGAGTGGGACAATCCCCTCCCTTGCCTGGCTGGTGATGCTGTTCTTGAGTTAACAAAAGTGAGCTATTACTAGCCATCTTAATTAAATCCCTCTTAAAAATTCCTTGCAAAATCTTTATGACAAGTAAGGATCAGCCAGGAATCTCCTGTGAAATTAAGAGAAGGGGAGAAGGAAGAATACAGAATTTTGAAAAGTAATGTGAAAATGGGGATGTTTTTACTGATATTTTGGACGCAAGCCAAACTACTCATTTGGATTTCTACCTGCACGATTTATTTGTCAGTCTTCTTTTTATATTGCATAAGAGATTAATAGGAAAAAATAAGGACACAGAAGAAATCTTTAAAATGCTTAAGCTGACAATCCAAGTGTCATAGACATTGAGTTCGCAGGCAGTAAATCCCTCTCTGGCTGTGGGCAAGTCTCTCTGCCTACAAAGAGCTTTAGGAGAGTCATAGGATGCTTTGGATTCAGCAGGAACACTTTCATAGCTTTCTCTGACATAAGGGAACAGTAATGTGCATTAAATGCAAGCTTTGTTGGTGGATTGGATTAATTTTACTAGTAACATAAAGTGAATTTAGGTGTACAAACTGTTTAAAAGTTGGAGGTAAGAGCTTCACAAGTAAACTCAACAGGCCAAATTCTGGGGTTCCTGAAGTGCTAAAGATTCTGCCAGGTCTGGTTTGGCATTTTTTTACACGCTCTAAAACACAAACTCTGAAGAGTCTTCAAGATTTGATTCACTGTACTGGTTAATATCCCACACTGCTTCCTTTGGCACTGCATTCTTTATAAATGAAAGCTTTCAAATTGAAATCAAGTTTCAGGCAATTGCCTTTCTCAGGACAAACAAAAGAACCAATAAGGAGCTGTGCAAGAGCCTTTCAGGAAGTCATTTGGAAGCTTGAAATTCTAAGTTTTCCCTTTGTTATTGAACTGATTGCTTCCTCCTTTGGTATCTCCTCCTCTGCCCTGCAAATGAAACATCCACTCCTGTCTTCCTGAAGAGACTTGATGGATGAAACCATTTCATACTATGCACTGCTACCCAAGCTCTTTTTATCCCAAATGGATTCTGCATATGGCTGATTTTCCCCATACAAAGTAAGAAGTAAACAGAGAGTGATAGATATTGGCTTTCCATCATCTGATCTGTCAGCTGCTGTACATTAGGAAGTTATCTATGCCTTTAATTGTGAGTAGGAGAGGGATTTAGAGCTTGCAGGAGTGTAATTATTTCACAGTAAATCTACAGATAAGCCCCTCTTCCTTACTGCCCACACAGTCCCACTGATTTTAGAATATTAAATTGTCCTTTTCCCTTCAAACGCTGGTGCCTAAAGGAAGATCTATTATCCTCAAGTCTTTGTAGCTTAGACTCTAATGTGATGCTGGTACTGCAAGCCAATAACTAAAATGAGGACGTATTAAAATGAAGCATAAGGCTTCTTTTATTACTGCCATAGTTCTTTACTGCATTAATTTTGGAACCTATTTCTATTTGCTGTTTAATTGCCATCTTAGAGTGACAAGTTTTGATAATTGACAAGATTCTTTCTCAGGTGACATATTCCTGGAGACAAGGTGTAAGCATTGGGGGACGGTAATGAAGAGAGGAAGGATTTCTACTTTTGACTGTGCCAGACACTGTGAAATTTTCTTGTCAGTTTACTTCAGTGGATAAAACAGACTTGTTTTGATGTCTGATTCTCAAATTTCAGTGAATCGCTTATTACTTATTATCAATGGTTTGAATTCAAGTGAGCAAATACCTTATGAAAATCAGGTAAGTGGTCTTGTGATTAAATAAACACCTGTGGTCTCTCTGGGTTTGTCTTCTTTTTTATCTCCATCAAACTTGTCTTGTCTGTGCAGCGAGGATACAGGAATATGTGCCTATTTAGCAAAGATGACTTGGGTAAATGGGATAATGAACAGCCACAGTTGCTTGTGTTCCCCAACCTGCCTAAGAAGACAACTCATATTGTTCATTGATATTATTAATAAGACAAATGCACAGGAGAAAAATATCTGTTTATACATCCTCTATTCACTGGCAGGAATTTACACTACAATAACACTTCTCATGGATGTAATATGGTTTCTTATTGCATATTAGGCTAATTACATTCTTTGAATCAGAGAGTGATGAAAGGAAATCATGATATAAAAAAATGAGACAAACACTGCTTGCACCAGCCCCAGGTAGGACGTGCTGCTCCTGTCCTACCTCTCTAAAGAAGCACAAGTTATTTCATGTTAACCTTGAAGATTTCATGTGACAAGTGACCAGGTCAGGGGACACAGAGATGTGGATCTGCAGCTGGAAATGGAGCTTCCCGCCAGGTGGACTTTGGGCTGCATGGACTTGAGAAGACTGGATACCACCAGTGAAAGCCCACACAGTCTGTGGTGAGGTAGTGCCTCCTATATATCCATTGTCACACAGCTACTTATACCAGTGCCAGGGATATTTGGTATTTTTACAGAGAGATGCTGATATACTATAGTAACTAACTGACTATAGATAGTTTGTTTTTGCCTTGACTGCAATTTTTATTTCTACTATCTTCTTCTTCTCCACTAATTTCATCAAAATAAATGTTGAAACACATACAAACAGGCATGATGAAAAATAAAATGTCAGATAGATTTTGGGAATAAAACATTTTGACATTGTGGATCTTCTTTTAAAATAAGAAGATACAGTAATTGTATTTGGCTTGGTATTTTCTCCAACAAGGAGGTAATGTACTTTCACAGCTGCCTTATAGAACAAGATGATGTTAAAGGAATAAATGACAAATTGTGGGAATTTTTGTTATTGACATTTGTGTTTCCATTTTAGTTGAGGTTATAGGATTCTCATTACTGTTCTGTGTTTCAATAATCACTCAGTGCTAAAATTTTCATGTAGAACTTCAAATAGATTGGAGTAACATTTTGTCATCTGAACAGTGATAAACAAAACCCACAACTCTCTTTTCCTTTCTTAATTTTCTAAGATGATAAAGTGGAGTGTATACTGTTACAAAACCAACAGAAATTATGGATGTGATCCCAGTATTCTTTTGAACCATGCAATCATATGATTCCATGCATGTACAAACCTAAGTAGAAAAATAAGAAGACTGACAATAGCACCAGAGATTGGCTTGACTCCTTATTTACTGGCCTCTGAACCCAAGCAAATTTTGTGTGCTTGAGCATAATGACATGACATTTTAAAGATAATAGTATTCATATTGTTCTTTGGGTACTTGGCTACAGGGAACAGAAATATACCTATAGTGAGAAAACAGGCAAATGAAGGTTCAATAAAACTTTAAGCAATATCGCTAATGACAATGACAAAATAGGGCAGTGGGACAAGAAGGGAACTGACCACTGACATTGTCCAACAACCCATAGCAGTATAAGATTAATCTTGAAACACTTGTGGACCAATTGGTAAATTGCATAATTACTTAAGGGCGTTTAACATTAAAACATTTAATAATTTATGTAATTTGCAATGTGCAGCATGTCACATCCTATTGCAATACTCAGTATGTTATGTGTAACCATCTATCCAGAATAATGTTGCTAAACCTGCTTAGCTCCTCCTTGGTACATGAGAGAACAAAATTTCACCTCCTTATATAGTTTAAGGAAACAAAATAAAAATTTAAAGCTACATGAAAACCATTTGTTAATTTGGCATTGAAATTTCTCCTCTAATATCCTATCTAGACCGACAAGTTTTCCTAATCTGACACCATGGCTGTTGTTACTACTGGATATGTTGACTCACCAAAAAGTGGATAGTTTCTGATAGTTTATTCACTTAGCTTAATAGATTTTCAGTTTTATTGAGCATTGCTAAATTGAGAAAAAAAGGCTTTTAGAAGAAATTCAGTTTTCTAAAATTTTTGGAAGTTTTGGACATTTTAATGTCAATTTCTTCACTAATTCTATTTTTTTTAATATTAATCAGTAATACTATTATAACTTGATTTTTAGCATTGATATCTAAATTTTTGTAAACAGCTTAAATATAATCCCCAGATTCTTTGATACTTTCCTCACAGGTAAATGAAATCTAAACTGATAAAACTGGCTGTTTACTGAAGTATTATATGAAATTTCATGCATCCAAGGCTTTTGTTTAAATCTAGTTTTCACCTACAGCAATTAAAAAAGTAATTGCTGATAGATAGGAGAGCTCTGTCATTTATATCGGTGTGACAGTGAGAGGAACAGTTCAAATAATATATCCCGACTTTTTCAGTCCAGTATGGGCATTTGTATGCTCTTATGTGAAACAGTCCCTCTTTGTAATTTTGGGTGTAGATATTAGGAGTCTGACTGATATTGCATATATGTGTTTGAGCACGTGTGTGGATAAGTGTGTATGTGTGTGTGAATGCACATTCACATTCAGTTGTTTTGTATCTTCTGAGATGAACACTTCATTTTTGGTTTGGTTTGGGTTTTATTGTTGCTTGTTTTGTTTTGCAACATGCTGAAAACCTTTTCTCTGATGCATGGAACTGGCATTCTGCATAGAGTTGTACACGTCTGGTACAAGTCTGCCGAGCTGGAAAACTGTATTTTGCAATTCTATTGAGATTTTGCCAACAAAGGTCTGACTCACACAAATTGATAATATACACTCTGAAATCTTTGTCAGTTCAACATTTTTACAGTAATAATCTTCTTGCAGCAGTAATCAACATAGTCATGTTGTTTCAGAAAACAGTACAGAGGAGCCACTGGAAAAGGAAAATATATGGAAGTATTTGACTGAAGAGCTACTTTTCCTCATTTCAATAAACGGTCCCTGTGCTAACCCAACTCTGTCACCAATCAGCTCAAACTTCTCCATCCACAAAACACAAAGTGAGAGGGAGAGTTAGTCTCCTAAGGATTTTAAGGAGAAATGGTGGGGCTTTTTTATTGTTTTGTCTTGGTTTTTTCCCCCTGCCTTTGTCTCCTGTCACAGAGAAAGCCTTTCTCTTTTTCTTCCACTCCTGAATTCTTTGTTCATGCAGGAAAAAAATGTTGATCTAAATGTTCTAAGAGACATGCTTTTATACTTGTTTCAGGTTTAAAAAGAAAAAACAATGCCTGAGTAGGGCTTCCACTTCAGTGAAACAGATTTTTCACTGACTTATAAAACTGTGACGTTAGTCAAAACAGCTCCATCATGAAAAAATAAGGTACAGAAAGTGTATTTGTAAGAAAGTAACTGGTAGTGCTAAAAAGAAAGAAAGTAACTTTTTTTTTTGCTCCAAAAAGGGCTTAAAATCCATTTGATAAACTGTAAGGTCTTCAAAATCCCATCCTGGTAAATGTATTTAATCAAATTTTAGATTATTTCATATTTGCAAATGGCTTTCTATTCAAATATATCTTTAACATTAAAAAAAAATCAAAGAATAGTGACACAAAAACTGAGGAAGTTTAATCTGGCACTAAACAGGAACTTCATATTGGACACTGACAGATTTTTTTGTCCCACTGGTTACCATTGTCTTCTGTGCCGGTTATGAATGAGAAGAATTTTCTCAGTGGTTCACTTATTTATTAGGAAGCACTTCACATAAATAGAGTGCAGTTCTTCTATGCTATGTGCCTTTTAATTGGACCTATCCTCACTGGAATTACTTATGTAATATTACTTTAAACGTGCAGAGATATAAATAATATGTTTTTCAATTTCCCCTTTGTACTTAGAGACAAAAATATACTTCCAGAAATTATCTTAAATATACTTCCAGCAATTATCTTTGATAAATATACGTAATTTGCTTATACTTTTCTTCATTCCACCTTTAATTTTTCACAGGTATTTTTTAATTTATTTTATTAATTTTTAAAAATCAGTATTTGTAGTCCTTTTGAGTTAACTTAGTTTGCACTTGGCCTATTGGCAAAATGGTTCTAAATGGTTTAGAAAAGTATTTCCCTAGCTTCTAATGATGTTTCTTCATCACTGAGAAAACTTTTTGTTTGTATTGCTGTTGCATCTTATAATCTGCAACATTTGAAATATTAGGCCCAACTACTGGGAGGATCAGGTACAGATCTTTCCTTATGTAGAGCAATGTGCTTGCCAAAAAAGGTTCTGTTAATGCTGTATGAATTTTGGTGCACATTAAGGTCAAGCTCTGTCTCTGCAAACTCTTGAGACCCGGCAATGCCACATGCAGTTAGCGTTAGTCAGCTGATGTCCCTGTAGGTGCAGGACAGACACCTTTGGAGAGCCGTGACATCCACCCAGAGAAATCTTGGCCAGCTGTTCCTGTCTCCTTCCATTATCTGGAAAAACAATCAAGTAGTCTCTATATTTCTAACCTTTACAAAGCTGAGGGTAGGTGAGAGGAATTGCAGCCCCAGTGCAGACACTCGAGTGCAGCCCCCACGCTGGGGTTCAGGGCAGCAGCATGGGCAGAGCAGCAGCATCGCACGGAACAGGCACAGCAGGGCTTGGGTGGACACCACGGCTGGGTGGAGAGCTGCAGCTCAGTCACACAGAGGGACACAGAGGGATGCTGGGGACACACGGGTGCTGTATCAGCATGAGAGATCCATGACAGGTGGGTAAGGAAGGAAAGGACAATGACGCGTGTTTTCCTGCTGGGCCTGACAGAGAGTCCGAAATTGCTGTTATTGGCACTCAAGATACCTCCAAGATACCTGAGCAAATAACATTTAAAATGCCCTGCTATAATATTTGCCACGTGCTTCTCACATGTACACTTTAGGACCAAAGTTCATTTTGTCTCACTGAAAACTCGTGACGCATTTGAGATAAAGTACTGCATACTAAGTTCTCATTAAATAACTAAGAATTCACGGCCTGAGCTGCAGTAATTATTCAAGAGTTGTGCTCTCATAAAAGGCTTTTTTCTCCCTTTTAAATCTTCTTGTAATGATGTGCATTTCATTCAGTTATAAGGAAATTACTTGAATTGTCTCAATAAGAGTTTAAGCAGTCTTTATTCTGTAACTAAAATCATGCACAAGAACAAATAATTTCAAAGACATAAATCAAGTATATGAAAACTCTACAGAATCATTTCTTTTGAAGCAATTTTGTGAAACCACTTAAAATCATACAGTGAGACATAAGTCTTAAAAACTGAAGAGGAAAAATGAATTTGAAATAAAGAGAACAAATTTAATTTGTGCTTTTTTGTGAACATTTATTACTAAAAGATATTAAAACAGAATTTTTAATGTTCACAACTGACTCACTCTCACCCTACCATTTCCAACATTGTTGTAATGGAGACAATTTTCTGAAAAAATATTATTGTTTTGTAATTGTATGAATATAGAGGAAAAAGTGGTTCCTTTATTCAGTCCGTCATAGGGTGGACAGCAGGATAGTAATCTCTGTGTAGGCTCATGTATCTTACCAAGGCCTTAATTGTAGCATTGGAGCTCTGTCTGTAGTTCCCAAAATAATGATGGGAAGTATGCATACATGCCCTGCAACGTAGCACTGAGATGGTCAGGGCTCCCTGCTGTGGAGGAAAGTCTCCACACAAACTCAGAGAAAGGCAGCCAAAAAAAGCCTGAGTACCAAATATTTTTAAATTCTTTAGAGACCCAGGATTCACTGGTAATAGGCAAAGGAGGGATGTTTGAAATTTTTTTGTTGCTTTATTGGGCATGACTTTTTTGGTTTAGCCCAACATAATAGCACAAACCACAAACCCTATACACTGTATTAAAGCCTGAACTGTGAGAGTTCTGAGGAAATTTAATGGTACTCCAGACAGAAAAGAGAAGAAACCAGAAGTGTCAGCAGTGCCGAGGCCAGTGTAACAGCAGTGGATGGGTACCTGTGCTGGGCAGCAGCCCTCACCTGCTCCCATTCCTCAGGTGAGTAAAGGATATTCCAGTGTCTTCCTGTGCCAAAAGTGCTTTTGAATTCTGGAGCAAGTTGCACTTGGAGGTAGAAGGGCATGAGTGGCACCTACCGAGAGCATACAGTGCAGCTCTCTGGTCATCTCTGCTGTAGCCCCAGTCTTGAAGGGGTCTTTGGCAGCCACAGCAAACCAGTTTTTGATCTACACATAGGTCATGAGCAATGGCTATGTCAATTCCAGCCTGAATAAATCTCTCCAGCTCTGGCAAATGCCTAGCTTGCCCCAAGACCTTGCTTGCTTTTTCCAAAGAAAGAGGACACCCTCCATGCCTGTTCACCCAGGACCATCTGTCACATCTCTGCAGCCTCAGACATGGCTGTGATGTTGGCCGTGCTGCACACGTGTCCAGCTGCCCCGTGCTGCCCTGTGGTCCTGTCCCTGAACCAGCTCTGTGTCTTTGTCGGTATGGCCAGCCTCATTCTCAGGTATGATTATCTCCCTCACAAAAAGGGATACAGAGGCAGGAGTTAAATCTCTTTGTACTGTAAAATTAGGACAGGCATAGGTGATCTGTTAGGTGCTACCAGGAGGTGAACAAACTAAAATGTAGGAGTAATGACTACGTCAGACTTTTGAGTCTAATTCTTGCCTTGAGCCGACATGTGAGCAGTAATTATACTCTCTGGTGAGCTGCTCTGTGGACACAAGTAATTACAGTCCTCAATACACAGAAATGTGTATCTCATTATAATGAAGCACAGAAGTAAACAAAAATAATATGGACTAGAACTAAATGTTCAGAATGCCATTTATATGCTTGGCTTCAGACTGTCACCTGAAGTTTTACATTTGAAGGAAATCTGCATGTGGAATTCTGGCCTTATAAGTGGAACTTGTGTGGAGAGTAGTTGTTAGAGATATTTGTCCAATACCTGAAAAGAAAATGGTTATTCAACTGAAATATTTCATTTGGTAGTAATCAAAGTGAAAATTTTGCAGAGATACACTGCTTCTAAAGTTAAAATACAATTCTTTGCTCGCATTTCTGTGGTAACTAGCTTAGTAACACTAAATAATTAAGCATTCCAGCCCCATTTCATTAAAACCCTAGAGTACTTACAAATAGTAAGTATAAAAGTATGAAATTCATGTGACTAATTGTAGTCAGTTACTCTTAAGAGTCAGTGCAGATCTAGGGAGTAACTCAATTCATCCTAGAATAGATGTCGTAAATATACTGTGGATATGTGTATGAAATCAAAGTAATCTAGCCTAGAAATATATAAAGTTTAGGCTTAGAAATGTGATTTCCTTGTGTTCAGATTTCATTAAAGTAAAAGTGCTACCAAACTGCCTAGGTATCCACAAAATGTATAAAGCTTACTATGCAAAGTGCTGCAGTGGAAACCCATGCTGGTTATCCAGCTTTCAAGAGAGATTTGGCAGTCAGTCAGTTACATTCATGTCATTCTTCTGCTTTTGTAGGGAAAGTGACTACATGGCTACATAAACTCATGTCATTTTCAGCACTTCAGTGGTTCTGTACGTGAAAGAACGTGGCACTGAAACATATGTGGTGGAAATCCTGGTTCACCTAAAAGAGAAAAGGGAAGATTTCTTTCTTTGATTTCTTTGATTTCTTTGACTTCAGGATTTCACCCAAGGATAAGGATGGTTGTGCCATGTCACCCCAGGCATTCACAGGGAATGAAGAGAGTTCCTCAAATTTCAGAAAAAAATCAAATACCGCCCCCCGTTGGGCAGGCTCCTCATTGTCTGTTCCATCAAGACACCTGCAGGCAGCTCTGCAGTAGGGCACAGGTTGTTTTGTGCTTGAAAGGTGAACAAAGAAACGAGTGCTGGACTTCAGCAATGACTCACATCTGTCAGTGCATCCTCCTGGCACTTCTGAGTGGCAGTGCCCTGCTCTGCTCCACAAAAACATTTTAAGTGATGTGGGAGATATTTTATGTGGAAAAACAAAGCATGCTGTATGGGACTCAAAAGGATCTTTTTATTATTTCATCCCTTATTCAAATTACTCTTTAGATCAAGATTGTATTAATGCTTATAATTAATTTGGCTTTACATAATGCATGTAATCCAAGTATCTCACAGCACTTCTTGATCATTCTCTAATTAAGCTAGTCACAGTCTCTCAGTGAAGTACTCAAGGAATCTGTGTGACTCGTTTCATCCAGCGCCAAGAAGCACTCACCTCTGGGGTCAAGTAAGGCACAGCAGCATGTTCAATAATGCATAGCAGCATTGTGTCACACTTTGGGAGGGAAGTGAGAAGTAGAATCCCTAATTGGAACTAAGGGGGTTTAAGGAAGGAAAATGTATTTATCTGTAATTTCAGATTTAAAGGTGCTAACTTGTTCTTTCCTCTGAAGATTGTCAAAGGCCCTTTCATGTCCAGTTGGCTTTTTTGTTCATGAGTCTGACAGGAATGTCTTACCATATGATTTCATGACCTATTTTACTTTGAAATTCTATATCTACACATAGCATTTACTTGGCCAAAGAAAATAGCCAGAGTAAATAGCCAGTGTGATTCTTTGATCCAAGCTGTAAGCAATTTCCAACATTTAACATTTCTCCCTAAAAGGTTTATTTCAAGCAGTTTTATTATCCCCACTGTACAGTTAAAAAAACCTGAAGCACTGGGAAAATAAATGCTCTTTTTCTACATACTGAGAAAGTCATTAAAAGGTCATCAAATCTTGTTTTCCAAGCCTATATTAGTTTGCTAAGCTCTCACTCGTCATTCTTTCTGCCTGTTGAATCATCCCTAGCATTCAGTCTGTATGACACTCTATTTTTGATGCCCTTAATTAAAACACTTGAACACAGAATCTATAATATTATGCCTAACAGGAGAGCTTTCACATATCCATTCTCATTTGTTCCTCTAGAAAAAAAAAGCTTTAACCCCCCCCAAAGCTACTAACCCCACTGATGCAGAAGCTCCCCAATTATATTTTGGACAACCGCTCCTCAGAGCAGGAGCACCCCTTTCGTGCTGCTGGGGCTTCATCCCTGTGGAGAAATGCACCAGGCACAAATCACCCAGGCTCTTTGGGGCTCCACAGGCTGAGATAGATGGGACACAAGTTTCAAGGGTCATTGAGGGGCAAATGACTTCACCTGCAATTCCCCCATGAAACAGGATTGCTACTGATAACAGCTCTGAACTTCTCACAGGTTTGTGCAGCCAGATCAGGCTGTGGTGATGTCCTGTAACCTCCTCTCTAGCATGCAAAGCAGAATATCACAAAGGAATTTTTACATAGGATAAAAACATGTAATTAATTTAAATCCCGAGAGAAAAGGATCTGCTGTGTCTATAGGTGAAGTATTGTAATGGAAAATTACACTCACCACTGAATAGCAGAGACTTTACTCTCTCAATTATAAGAAAATACGTCTCATGTTTCTAAACAAGTTTGCTGAGACAGGTGAGGAGCCTGGAAAATCTAGATAGTTTTACCAGGGCCCAGAAAAGCCAAGAGAGCCAGAAAACTCACCTTTTTCCATCCTGCTTGTAGTATAGCAGGAAAATTACATATATATATATATACTTTTCAAACCTTGACTTTCATGTGCATATACTTTTTGTTTTGTTTTGTTCTCTGTAACAGAACATGTATTCTTATTATGAAAATGTAGAAAAATTATAAGGAACATATTAAGGATTTCTGATTATTATTAAATTTTGAGAAAGTAAAGCCACAACTGAAGCACATGAATTCACAGATTAAAATACATAGAAAATAATGTAAAAACATCAATAAACCCAGTATTTTTACTATGCAGTAATTATATAATCTGCAGTGATTTATACTATCCTCCCTTTCATGAAAACTGTGAGAACAGATGTACATTATCATTGTCAAGGGAGCAGACAGCCAACATGACCATTCCCAAGATGAAAACACATTTTTGAGATGACACTTTAAGTAGAGCTTCTATAAGGATTAAAATTCCACTTTCTGAATTATTTAATTTCTTGCCAAATCTTGATGCTTCCACATCTCTTGTGCAGTTCTCTTATGAAAGAAACATTCTAAGAAAAAAAAAAAAATCCATCAAAGCTAATTTCCCAGTTTTTTTGACCATAGAATTATTACAATTGTGAAATAATGTTATTCCTGAAGGTTAAAAACCCACTTTCACATTTCACCAGAACATCTGTCAAAGTTTTAATAGCTTTTGTGGTGTTCTTTAAACAACTTTACTCACTTTGAATAATAATAATAAGAGAAATAAGGCTTTTCATTTCAGGAAAAATTATTTTAAAAGGAATTTATATTCTCTCTCTGATTACACAGAAAAGTTTGTATCACCTTCACAGTAGATAATAAATTCCAGATGACTGTATGAATCATGTTCACTATGGTGTGTATCATTAACAGCTGTAGCTGCATCGTCACGGTAGCTGCACTTGTATTTTCTTTGCAGAAAGATCCATCCACTTTCTCCTCAAGAAAGAAAAAAGGAGTAGTCTCTAAAGTCAGATACTAATTGCTGAAAAATACTGAGCTCATCACATTGCAGGCCAAGGAAACATATGTGAGCAATGAAGTTACCTTCAAGGAATTAGAAGAGAAGTTAAGGTTGAACTCTTCATAGTGACGTAGTGATGAGGAATGTGGACTTCTGGGTGATAACACCTCACTTCAAGTGAGGTACCTAATTACACACCTTCTCCAAGTCAGGAAAAGTTACTTCAAATTGGAAATTCCTTGGTATTACTCGCTGACACTAAAGGGAATGAAATGTAACTAACTCACTCCTTGATAGCTAACTCTATCTAAATTTTAGCAACATGTTTCTGTTCTAAGTGCCTACAGTTTTCCTCAAATACTAGTTTTAAACTGTTTATGATAACCATTCTTAAAATCAACCAGAAGCCTGGGTAAGTGCCAGGGTTTACATGCCTAAGGGTGATGCTCGGGCAGTGACATTAGCAGTGCTAAGTGTGCAACAGGGTGTCATAAACTCTCACTTCTTGTTTAAGTTTTCAAACAATAATGCATTTGCGTGAGTGAGTGAAGATGTTGTTTGAATATTGATATAACTGTACTTGCTGCTGTACACAGAGTGGGTGAAATATCAAAGAAAGCACAGAAAGCACATTGCTATAACCAAAACACAATGACCAGATGTCTTGGCTTGGCACAGATTTGTGAATACTTTGCTATATGTGGAGCATAAGAGACCTTTGATCTTATTTGCATAAATTTATACAAAGAAGGAGAATTATTATTTAGAGCTAGATTTAAGTTTTAAGTGTGTGTGCTAATGCAAAACTCTAGCTAAAGCTATCAGCTGTTGTTAGAAATGTTAAACAAAAGTATTGCTGCGTGTCATTGCTCTGTTAGGATTTAGAGGCACTTAGAGGGAAAAGTGTAGGCAGCCAGCTGCACTGATAAAAAGCAACTGAAATCTGCTCTTAAGGGTATTGGCACATCACAGCTGGCAGAACAGCAGAAATACCTAAATTAAAAGTTAATTTGGGTATCTCCACATTTTGTGGCAGTCTGGCATGTTCTGCATTACCTTTGGTGAGCCTGCACAGATGTTACTGAGGGGAAAGTAAGCCAGTTCTCATAAGTTTACAGCATATGTTTTGCTGCAGTGCTCAGATCTGCTTGGCTTTACTAGCCAAATTCAAAATGCATAAAATGGCAGTGATTTTTCTCTAGTTGTAACCATTTATTCTACGGCAAAATTGGATCACTGATAACAAAAAAACAGGCAGTGGGGAAATGTAAACAACAGAAAAACAAGGAGATTCTCCTAGAAAAATGTTCAAGAGAGTTATTGGCACTCAAACAATAAAGGGTATCTCAAATGCTAAACAGTTCAATATCCTACCCTAGTCATACTTAACCTGCTATACAGATTAAGACCATTATAAATAAACTCAGTCCCCACCCCCATACAGAGTTAATCAAATATAGAATCAAGACAGACGGAACCTCAAGTACAGAAGGAAACATCTCATTTCTCAGTCATACTCAGTCATCCAGGAGAACAGATGGCCCTTAATAGCATGCCCTGGAACGTCTAATTACATGAGAAACTTTGTATAGTTTTTCTGGACTTTTAATTGGTCCCCCAACTGTGTGTGGAGACAGCCAAATGTTTTAATAGATTAAATAATAAATATCAAGATATACTGTGTTACAGCATGTACAAGAGCTGGCTGATTTACTCTTAAGGTGGATGTAAAAATATGGCAATGCATGGAGGGATTCAGCCCTGTGAATCCAGACTGTGATGCAGACAAGCTCTATTAATTTCTTTGGAAGTCTTCCTCATAACATGTTGGGTGCCTTGACATATCACAATATAGAATCAACAAAGTATGTATGCTAACAGATTTAGGCTCACTAAGAATTTAGCCTACATAAATGACATGAAGGAGAAATGGTTGGTAACTATAGCAACCAATAAAACCCTAAGAGGAGAGGAGAATGGACATTACACATCAGCATGCCAAGCTGAAATGTGATACCATAATGGAACATGAAATATAAGATTCACAATATATTGGAAAGATATAATCTACTGAAAAAAAAATTTTAAAAAAATTCTGCTAAAAGAATTAGTGCATATTTAGTGATGGAAATGTAATTAAGTACCTAAACAGTAGTAAAACTAAAGTATAATCAAGTTCACAAGTGTTGTTAATGAACAACGGACACAGAAACGAAGCGTGAAGTGAAGCACGAAAAATCATCAGCAGCAAATGCGTTTTTCAGTGTGTACTGAACTCAGAACCTTATCTAGAGATATAGGATCTATACCTCAATTGCCCAAAACCTTGCCTAATGTTTCCCTCTAGTAATAAAGGCCATAGAAAGCATAGGAGTTCTGCTTAGTTGGTTGATCATATAATTTAATCCAGGTTGTGATTGTGCTGTTTAATCACATTAAATTCTGTGCTGCAACTAGAAAAGCTGTTCCAAAGTGTTGTTGCTCTGATGCTTAGAAACCTTCTTTTCAAGATAAATTTATAAATAGCCAGTTTATACCCATTTGTTCTTGTGCCAGCAGTGGCTGTTAGTTCAAATGGCTTTTCTCTGGTGTATTAACATGCAATATTATGGGCATGTAACATTTTGTCAGGCTGTGAAAGCCAAGTTCCTCTTGGAAGTCAAGACTGAACCACAGAATGGTTTGGGTTGGAAAGGAGTTTTAAAGGTCATCTAATCCAATCCCCCTGCCATGGGCAGGGATGTCTTTCACAACATCAGGTTGCTTTAAGCCCCACTCAACTTGGCCTCAGACACTCCCACGGATGGAGCATCCACAACTTTTCTGGGCAACCTGTGCCAGGGTCTCACCACCCTCACTTGTACAGAACATCTTCCCTAAAATCTAAGTTAAATCTCTCCTCTTCTAGTTTAAACTCATTCCCCTTTGTCCTATTGCTACTGACTCTGGTAAAAAGTCTCTCCTTTCTTATAACCCACCCTTCTATGTATGGGAATGCTGGAATAAGGTTTTCCTAGAGCTTTCCTTTTTCCAGGCTGAACAACTCCAGCTGTCTCAGCCTGTCTTCATAAGAGAGGTACTCAAAGCCTCTGATCATGTGAAAACTTTCTTCCCTCTTAAGCATCTTAGATGCCTTTCCTCTGCTTTTCAGCATACTTAATTCTCTTGTGTGAGCAGCTGTAATTGTACACTATATTCCAGGTAAATATGCTCTTGCTAGAATACTGTTTAGTATATTTCTATTCACGAGAAGATATTTTCATAAGGCTGCATCACACCAGGCTATCACAGGATCTCTGATAGATTTTTTTTTTTTTTTAAATTGTTCCAACAGTTGACTGGATTTTGATGCAGAAACTCTAGATACTCCTCCTCAATTCTTGGCCTTGTATTTTGTGCCACTGAATGTTGTCCCATTTCTATTAGCTCAATCATCAACTCAACTCATCAAGGTGCAAAAACCTCTATCCCATCTATGGTTGCCATTTCATTGTCTTTTATTCCTGTACATGTGGCTATGTAGAAGGTCTAACATATAAAAGATAGTGCTTTCCCTTTTGGTTTGTATAGTCAGTATGACACACCTTATTAGCTATCTTTGCTGTCTCCTTTCCCTGTTCACAAGTAAATCTGGTTAAATCAGATGTACTGTATGTTTACAGTGGTCCATAAAGATGCTCTTTTTTCCTCCGAAAGAATACAAAAATCTTATGGAGCCAGAAAATTTACAGTGCTACGCCTATTACCAGCCAGGAGTAACCCCAAGAGCTCCCTCTCTGGGCAGAACAGCAAATGTTCTCTGGACCATCTGTGGCGGTTTGTGCCAGGGGTTCCTAATGCTCACTTCCCAAATACAAGGTCTCCCTATAAAGTCCCCTCCTTGCCCTTTCATGCAAATTCTAGTTGCTACCTGCATATGGACTGTAACATTACAAAAAGCCTGGGTTTCAGGCTCTCCCCTCTCATGTCCATTTCAGGGCAACTTCTGTCATGAAAGTTTTAAGTTGCAGTTGCTGAGGTTGTCAGATGAGATGGTCAGACCCCACTGCCCTGTCCCTCATCCCTCCTGGGGGATTTTGTCCAGCTGCAGTTTTGTAAGGCATTCCCAGGTGCTCAGTAGACAAGATGGTTCTATACCACTAAACATACCAGTCCCACCCAGATGCATATATTTTCCTTTGTGCTCCTGAGAATTACCCCTTCTCATGGTTGGATATTGGAAGTAGTGCCAAAATCTTTATTTGCTGCCATCAGAAGGTCTGGGAGTTCTAATACTATAGCTCCTGAAGCACAGAGATTTATGTCTAGCAGTTAGCATTTTCGGGTCCCCAGACCTCTCACTGGCATACAGACAACCTACTCATGGTGCAGAGGCTGTAAGCATTTACCCCTTTGTGTGATGATTTTCAGATGCTGGAAAAGTTTCCTTGTATTTGAAAAATTCTACAAAAAAAAGTACAAGAAAGATAGCCTCATTTAAAAGTGTAAAGAGCTAAAAAGTACTCTACTCTTTAAACATCTTGACAACTGCCTTGCTAGAGGCAGAGCTGTACTGGAAGTCTTCCAGGGTGGAGAAATAGGATAAGAAACAGGATAAGAGAAATGGCACTAAAGAAACACAAACCCCCATATCACTCACAAGGTGGCTCTGAAAAATGTCCAAAGAACAGTTTGCTGAAATAATGACACAGGGGGAGGTATAGAAAAGTCAAGCTTGAAGGAAATAAAACCAGGATCTACAATTCCAGGAACTTCAAAATAGTTATATTGAACAGGGTGTCCTGTTCTTATGCTGAAGGAAAAACCAGACCATGGGAATTCAAATAAGGAAATTTTGAAGCAGTCAGAAAGGGCAATGAGAAAGTAAATTATAGATAAGAAATGAAGAAAGTTATTTGGAAATACTGTTTTTCATGATAATGGACAAATCAAATAACCTTCTGGATGGAATCACCTAACTCAAATAGGGAAGTGAAACACAAAGTCCTGTAATTGAATACAGACCTAACCAAGATGACTACTGATAAATATTCAGCACACAGGACTTCAACTTCAAAAAAAAAAAAAAAAAAAAAAAAAAAAAGAAAAAGAGAAAGCATATCCTAGGAAGATCTGTGTGTGTGATCACCATATAACCAATCAAGCAGATGAATAAATCAAGTGAAGATTAAGTACCTTAAAATTCTTAGCATTAGATCAGGCAAAAAACATAAAAACCACCAAGCCAAACCCATTTGTAAGAGAACAGATCTGTTTCTTTGGAATAAGAAATATGAAGAAATCTTCACGTAAAACTGGGAAAACAGTTCTAAACTAGCCATACATAGTATAGCTCTGCAGTGTTATTCTGCATTTAAATTAGATGTATGCAGCAGTTAGGAGTTGCAATCAAAACAGAATAAGGGGTCTGGGTAGTGTGGCAGTTTGCTATTTCCTATGTAGTTGTATATTTACTTCACTGTTTTCTAGTCTTCATTCTGTATCTCCCCAATTTTTGCCTTCTTCAAAACAAAAGTAGGTAGATGGAGGAAGAAGAATTGTTTACTGGGAACTTATTACAGGGTGGCTGTTAAACTGATGAGGGTTTTGGAAACCATCAAACAACTAATCTAGACCAACGCACAAGGTCACACAGTCAAATTAAGCTTTGTCTCCCGTGGATTTCAGTGGTTACCTCTGAGGTTTCAAATTAGACTACTAGACAAGTAATTCAGTTATTTCAAGCCTGTCACACTGCAGATAGATATTATTTTAATTGAAGTACCTGTCCACTTAAAGGCACTTTATGCAATAGTTTCCCGACTGGCACATTCTGAAAAATGCCATTTCTTCTCCATAGAAATATTGAAAATTTTTCAGTCTGAGACCTTGGTAACAGAGGTTCCAAGAAAATAGTTTTATATTCCATAAATTGGAGTCTATCATGACTTGGTATTGTGAAAGCAAAAGATAACATAAAAAATCTAAAGTCAAATTGTCAATGAATTGAAACAAAGGGTTATAGACAAATATTTTTAAATTATTTGCTTGCCTTTCCTCAGATTTAAGCAGAGTTATTGAGGGCAACATAGTATGCACAAAATTTTATACATAAATAATAGTTTCATTATACAATGATTATAGCTCATAGACACTTAGAACAGAAAATGCTACAAATACTATGACTACTTGACATAATATCAGGGTAAAAATGCATTATTTAATAGCTTCACAATATTCAGAATGGTACCCAAGGAACAATTATTAAATCCTCTGCTAATAATTCATAATAGGTTTAGGATAGATATACATACATATGTCTGTCTGTGTACAGACACATGCAAAGTTATAAAACAGTTATTATTCTGTGTGAGGTTCTCATTGACCTTTCCTGTATGTTCNTATAATAAAAATATTCCCATGTACTCTAGGTTAGGAACCTGTTAACATCCCAGCCACGGCTCCCTTAAGTGTTTGACCCTGGCTAAAACTGGAGAAACGTGAAATTAGAAATCATCTCAAACTGCCTGGTCAAAATGAATTTGACCTTTAGCTCACTTTGAATCAATTCAGTCTACATAATCAGGATCTCAACCTACAAATAAATAAATAACAAAATGTGATAACCCACGATTATCTGTGCCTTTCCCATAGTACCAAGGAGCCTTTATGGATGACCCTGTCCAGTTCTCAAGAACTTGTATTTGTAACACTTGTGGGGCAAGTGGAAACAGCCACACAGAGAAGAAAGGAAATGCTGTGAAGGAGGAGATAAGGTAGGAGAACTCTAACAGAGAAGCCGGGTATCAGAGTCCAAAACCAGCACAGTTTTTCCAGAAATTGAAGTATATCTCTGGTTGGAGAAGGCTACTGAAAATAATAGCATAGATTTTGAAATGCATGGACTTCATAAATTACCTAATAACATTCCCATATTCGTAACTTAATACTTTACAAAGTCACTAATATTATAATTACCTGGGGAGGGGGAAAGAGAAAGAGAGAGAGAAGGGGAAGGAGTATTTCTGTAAGCAAAAATCACTTTCTTAGAAGGTCTGGAGCTTTTTCTCAAGTTCCTGGATGATATAAGACTAAATCCAAATTAGGAAAGCAACCTACTGGGAGAAAACATAACTGAATCCCAACAACAGTGCCCCATAATGCCAGGATAAAAAAAAAAATATAGTAATTATTAAATAACTTGAGGAGTTTCTTGCTTTGGAACTTCTTAGGTTAAGCTAAATATTTTTGTAAATGACATATGGATTTTATTGGGAGTTTTTCAAAACTAAAACACAATTAAATGACAAACAAACCCAAAAGCAGATTTCAGCTTGCCACTGGGTGATTAAATAATTACTGTGGGGCTGCATTACACAACACTGAGATGGTTAAGTTTCACTTTAAAAAACTTACTGTTACAGTGAATTAAAGTTGAGTGGAGGCACAAAGACCAGCTCTTCAGGAGTCAGTGCAGCAGCTCAAGATCTACAGTAAATTAGAGGAAGATGAAATGAAAAGCTTCACTTAAACTCACAGTGAACCCAGTACATGAAAATGTCAAGAAGTGTTGTTTAGCTTAGAATGACAAAACAAAAGAATGGGAAGCTGTGTAAAAAAAAAGTGTCAATGTGTCTTCTGCCTAATACAGCACAAGTTTTGAAACCCTGGCATTTTCACAGGATGTAAGTATTAATTTGCAGTCAATTATCATAAATTCAAATGCTGCACACTGTTCAGCAAAGGATGTGTGTGCAGTGGAGTGAGAGGAGAGACAGGTGAATCTCTGAGATGCATGTCTGTGAGACCCTTGCCTTATGGTGGAGATCAGAAGACTAAAAAGCTCTTTCAACTCAAACCCAGATTTTATTAAAAGATAAACTAAAATAAGAAGTCTTTTAATGAGAAAATACTAATAATAACCAAATAAGACAGAACAGAAATAAAATTCTGTAAAAGCAAATCTGTTCCATCCATCATATACTCACAGGCAAATTCTTGCTCCTCTGCTTGGCTGCTTCGATCCCAGGTTTGATTTACAGCCAACTTATTTGCATCCCTAAAGAGTTTCTCTCTGCCACAGCAGGGGTTGGGGTATGGGTCACCCAGCTCACTCTTAATCATTCCAGTACAATCTCTGTGGGCTACAGTTCCTCCCTGTTTGTCTCTGTCACCCAGAGACAGTTTTTTTCTTGCCCTGGGGCCAGTGACCACCTTCCAAGCCTCTGGAGGTACAACTGGAGTCCACCACTCTGAAAGGCACATCACATTACAGCCTATCTGAGAACAAGCTGTCCAGAACATGTCCCACAATCTGCTTGTATTTAGTTTTAGAATCTGATATTTGGACTACAGAACTATACTGCTTGGCAAGATGACAGCTTTCTAATTTAATGAGTAGAAAAGTATAATTTTTTTGACTATAAGAGAGAAATGTTGTTTCCTCTTTGTGACTCCATTGCCAATATGAATTAGTTTTTAATGCTTATGAGTGTTTTTTTTCTCTAAGAAACTCTTTAGATAAAGTGTTTTAGAAATCTGAAGACTTTATTTAAACTGTGTTTAATATTTAACAGCTTTTATACGAGCACAATACATTTTGACTTTTTGGTGGGTACTATTTTTATAGCAGCAAATTAAGGGAAAGGTTTAAGAGCTTTCCACTCCAAAGGGGAAGCAGTTTCACTTTTATTCAAAACAGCACAAAGTATGAATCAAGAAAAATTATGTATATGTGTCTGACGTTCACACTGGCAGCTTGGAGATGATGACAGCATTGATCAGCACCAATATTCTGTCCATGAAAGGAGGAACTGAACTAAAAACTCAGAGGCAGAGAGGTCTCCCTGCAGTAAAGACTCACCACATGCAACATCCAGGAAGATATCTTGGATCAATAACATCTAGGTCCAGTTCAGGCCACTTAACTACAAGTAGTAAATTACAATAAAAGCTGCATTTTTTTCTGAAGAAATTGGTTACATATATTAAAATTGTTTTCTTTCTATTGTAGATTACCTCAGCAATTATCTGTAACTGTTGTTCAGAGCACAAACTAGAGGCAATACTATTGTGTATAGACATCCTCAGTGAGACATTCTACATGCAGTATGTTTAAATGAAAAGAAATAGTTTCCATGACATTATTCACATAAGTATTTCAATATCTGAGTTGAAAATAGAGTCCAAACTGGGTAAATATTTGTGCAGTCACCAAAATTATTTGCAAAATCTAATATTCATTCACACAGATTTCCATTATAAAGGAAAATTATAGTATTTCTATATAGGAACAAGATCACTTACTTTTGCCATCTGATGTTGAGATTTGCATATCTAAAATCAGGAATGACATAGATGGAGAACTCAGTGTCATTAACATTTTGCTCAATGAATGGACAAACCTTTTGTGTTTTCTGAGAATATCTCTGGAATTTCTCAGAGGATGCAGCATTAGTTGAATAAGGTACCAGAATTACTTTTAAATAGATTATGAAAAAAGACATTAGAGTATGAAAATTACCATGAATTGTAACAATTTGGTTATTTCACTGTTTTGTGGAGTCATTCAAAATGAAAATGTTGTGTACCAAGTCCAAGTAATTAAAAGGTATAAAAAATGGACATATGGTGATAAAATCTCATGATAAATATAAACAAGAGACCCAGGAAACAAATACTGTAAAAAAAATTGAAAAAGAGCTATCTGCACAGCCATCTGGTTAAAAGCATTAGTCATGTTTAGAATAAATCCAGTATCTATGATCAGCTTGAGCAAACAGCTAACCTGTGCTCCAGGCAAGTATGTTGTAATTGAGTAAAATGGCACATGGGGATAGATTAGAGAAGCTTCCACTTTTGTTGCACCTAATTCTGTCAAGAAATCCATTATGACAATAGAATTAATAAATAAGTAGCAGTTTTAGCTTACTAAAAGTCATATTCTTTACTAGATTTTTCTTCTAGTGTCGTTCCACTGTGCAAATCTGGTTTTCTCTGTCAGAATGAAAAATGAAAGCTGATTTAAATTGTCTTCCTATATACACAAAGAAAATCTACACATTGAAATGGAAAGGATTTCAATAATAAAAGAGGGAAATGAAGCCACACATTTAAGAAATGTCTTTATAATCAGTTAAAACCTCAAAATCCTTAAATTGCTGGGGAAATTTTATTCTCTCTTTGATTCCATTTTAATAATTTTAAAGTCAGAAAGTTGTCTTTAGGCTTTGTTTTCTAGCATTACTTTATCATCTCAGCCTTTATGTGGCACCCTCATGTTTCTGTGGGAAGTGTCAAAGACAAAATACAGTCACATTCCTGGCTGCTTCTGAGCCTGGATTTGCCATCTGCATCTGACATCTGCCTGAGGCTTTGCAGTGTATTGCCACAAAAAAAGTCTCTGACCTGTTCTGAATAGCAAAGTCAACCAGAGGTGCAAACGGAGGTCCTGTGGTCAGACACATTGGTGCTTTTTCAGCATGACTGTCCCATGAGGGTGGAATGGCCATTATGCTTCTGGTTTTAACACCAAGATCAGGTATCTGTGCAGCACTGCACAGTGTAGATGTTTGGTTTGCTTTCCACAGTCAGTGAGGAGAGAGGTGCTTCCCAAAGGTAATGCACATTATCTGTCTTCAGGCTTATCTCAAGATCGGTTGAATCACCCTCTCAAAGACTGTGCCTCACTCTGGGTCCTCCAGGACTTTTCCAAAGCTAAGGAAAGCTTGTCCCATTTGAAAGAAAAGAAAACGATGTGCAGAAAAATTATTCATTGCTTAGAGTGAGACGGAGTGGAGCTCTTTGTAATAAGATGTTTTGGCAATTCAAAATGTGGAAGATTTTTAATTGGACAAGAACACAGCAGGGACATATAGAGATCAGCATACTGGGGGTGACATATTTTGACCAGTTAAACAAAGAATATGTGCATATGTTTCCCTTATAAAAATGTTCTAGTATTATAGATGTAAACTGTAGGCAAAGTGTGATCTAATGTTTTAATTTCCTACTTGGAAATTTGATTTTTTTTTTTAGTCTGACAAGCCATTCTGCCAGTCTTTAGGATTGTTCAAACCAATGGTTTATAGTCATTATTGAAACTTTTTCTAAATCAACACTAAAGAAGAGAATCAAGTATTTTATACATGCCAGTGTACTTTAACATGTTCTTCAATAAGTGAACAAAAACAAAAGACCCATGTAACAACTGAGGCATCCCAAAGAAAATCTTTGCTAAATGTTAAAAGTATTTTTTTTACATGGTTGCTGTAACTGAAAGAATTAGTAGTACTGAGTTCTCCCTTCTGACTATCTTGCTCTATAAGATCAACACAAGACCATGTGGCATCTCTTTTAATGACTGCACAAATGACTCACAGAGGGGAAACTTATCCTCTGAATGCAGTAAATTTCCCCAATGCTTATATTTTATGCTGCTTTTTAATGAGAAATAAATCAAAAGCATTAAATTTTCAAAAGCATTTATTCTTATTCAAATATGATGTCTCATAAATACATATTTCTATTAGAAGAATTTCACCTGATCTAGTGGGTGACATCTCTGCCCATGGTGGGGGATTGGAACTAAATGATCTTTAAGGTACCTTCCAACAGAAGTCTTTCTATGATTCTATGAATTTGTAATTTGTGAATTGGTTATGGAGATAATATATGACCTTTGAAGCTTCATGACCCCATGGCTCAGTAAGGGCAGATATGACTGAAGGAAGATCATGTCCTCTTACCTATTTAAGTCTTTCAAAGAGCCAGGAAAATATTTATAAAAGAAAGAAAATTAATTGACATTAATTATTTAGATTTTTAAACTGCCTTTCATAATATTCCTTACATTGATAATGAAATTCAGAAGGATCAAGCAATTTGTTGATATGGACTGAAAACTGTCAAAAAAATGTGACTGTTGAGGTACAATAAATATATTCATAAGGTTTGTAAGGTTGTCTATGTGTAGCAGTTCTGGGGAGGGTGATAAAGAGCATGACAGCAAAATTATATTATATCAAGAAAACCCATGCCAAACTGGGGCCAATATGGGGAAGTAGGCAGTGTAGTGAGGTGGCAATAAGAAATTCAAAGCAACAATAACTTTGGATGCAGTTGTAAATTACTAATCACAGCTCTCTAAGGATCACTGCATAACAGAGATGAGAATCAGAAAGTAAATATTAGGCTACAAAAGGCTGGTGTGAAAAAAAAAAAAAGAGATTGTAAGCCCAGTATAAATCAAGCTGTCTGCTGTGCTAGGAATACTGTCCCCAGGTTAGCCTATCTCAAAATATAGTTATTCTAAGGGTACAGATGGGAGTAATAAGAAAGATTAGAAAGAGACTCAGAATTCTGCAATAAGAAATTATGGAACCGGAACTCTATGCTTACAGAGACTTCCCAACCAGCATTGTCTTATCCAGGTGAAAATTGGTGGCGAGGAAGATAAAAGGAATTTAACCTTACAAACAAGTGTGCTTCTCCTTTTCATGCTTCTGACATAGATGGTGGAGGAAAAATATGTTTTGTAAACAAATAAAACAGTGATGATCTATAAATATTAAATGGAGTCTCGTAATGAAACCAGAATTTTTTGATAAAGAAGGTGCATTTTGTCTTCTGATGAACAGTTAATCATTGTCCCTAAAGTAGTAGGCACCATGCAGAGCAGCATTAACTATGAAATACAAGTCCCCAGTAGGATTTCCTTATGAAATAGTTACCTATTTGGGAGAATCCCTGCAGGTGAAGAGGGTGAAGAAACCAAACTTGGACCATGCAGACCAATGATGGCAGGGACCTGACAGATAATCATGAAAGATTGCACTCTGTTACTTTTCTATATAGAGCTGATCTTGTATATTTGAGCTAGATCTTGCATCCCCCATGAGCTTTCCAATACTGGCATGCAGTGTTTCCTGCCCCTGGGCCATGTCTCTGCCAGCATTCCATAGAGTGACTAAACTGACAAACTCTGGAGCAGACAAACTCTCCAAGAAACTCACAGGCCCGATTTCCTTTTTAACCTCTCTCCCTAAAGCTTATGCCTTCCAAGCCACTTCAGTTTAGTTTACCCCCACACTTGCCCATTTGAAAAAAAAAAAAAAACAACCAAACCAAAACCACAAAGGTCAGGATGAGGTGAGGGGTTTTTGTGCAGATGGTCATACTCCTCACATCAGGGGGAATAAATCAAATACAAGAGATCTTGGGGAAGGCATGGCGGGTTAGGATCCCTACTCTGGATGTCATGAGCTGGAAAGGTACACCAGTGGCTGAAAGTTGCTTTTCTTGCTCTAGTATGGTATCTTGACACTTTGTAATTTAGGAGGAGCAAATCCAAGCTTTAGTTCCTATTGTCCGGTATATATAATTGTTCAGTGGAAAATGAAGTTTCTCCTGAAAACAAACCCAGCTGCATTTGGGTAGGACTTTAGGGTAATTTAACTAATACTGCTTAATCTTGCTCATTTTGCACTCATTTTATAGTGCAAGAAAAGTAAAATGAAACACATTCCTTTCCCCAGACCAAATTTGCAAGCCTTCCCTCCCTGCACGGTCCCTATTTCTACTTCAAGTCTCAAATAATTAAAATAGTCTCCCCTTTTCTAGAACAGCAATTCTCCTCCCCAGCCTGAATCTTCAGATTTAGATTACAAAATTAACTGGAAGATAGTATAAATGACATGGAAAATATAGTAAGCACATTAATGCTAGGACTTGCTACAAAACATCTTTATGCTACATCCCTTCTGTGCTTCATTTTCCACTGCTCATTCTGCTGTTAACCTTTGTCCTATGCTGCTCAGAAAGTGCCCATAGTATCTGAGAAGGCCTCCAAGCTTTAATAATTCAGTTATTGGTCTGAGCTGGCATAAAATATGGCATAAATGATGGCAGAAATAAGACCAAAATAGGTTTGATGGATTTAATGGAGTGCTTGTGGACAAAGTTAGCTTAACACATAAAAGATTTTTTTTACTAGCTTGACAGCAAAATGTAAGACTGTATATACAGAAGATGGAGTTAACAGGGTCTGATAATGTGAAGGGTAATGCAAGAGATAAAACCACAGCTACATGGGGAAGAGCCTGGGGAGATCCAGGGCTGTGTAACACTTTGGGCTTTGCTGCTGGAGGTGCTCTGCTTAGTGGCAGGGAATAAACAGGCAGAGACAAGTGTGCCCATAAGCAGCCCTTTGCTGCAAGCCACAAAAATACATTCTTTTATTCCCACTGGAGTATGGGACAGAAGAGAATTGAGCTATCCATCCCCTCAACTGCCCCATAGGCGTGGTGCAGGCATTTGTCTCTGTGAGCAAGGGCTGCAAGGGACATGGGGACACGGGTGAGCTGGGGACTTGGAAAGCTCCCCAGTGGAATCAGTGATCAGGTACCGTATGGCCCCACACAAATGTGGGGAAAGCCTCTGATCTGTCATATTTTGCTTTCTCTTCTGTATGTGAGTTTTTGTTCTTTGGTGGCTTTTGTTTGTTTGGGGCTGCTTTGTTTGTTTTGGTTTTTTTAAGCAGGAAAGTTCTGGCTTAATTTCTGAGGGAAGTTCCAGTTTGTTTTGTGGGAGCTTCTACATATAAGGTTACCCTATATAAGTACAGTTTGATGTCCAGATTGTTGCAAGTTCATCCAAAAAACCCCAAAATTGTATTTCTCATATATTTTTGTAAGTGAACCTGCCCCACATACACAGAGAGACTTTCCTCTTACCTTCTTCCCTTGAATAGGAGAAGCAAGAAATAGTATTTCTAGCTTTAAGGAATTGCAACACACTTTTCTAGTTTCAACTCTGACTCCCTGAGCTGCAGCTCCAGGACAAGCAGTACCCAGCCTCCAGCTTCTGGGTGACTCTGCAGCTTTGGAGCAGTACCAAAGAGGCTCAGCAATGCTTTTTCAGGCATGAAATCCTCCTGCATGCCACAGCGAGCTGAGAGAAGAAAGGTGTGCTTTGAAGGAGGGAGTTCTTTAGATCTACCTCTTCATAAATCATGCTTTCAGCATATTTTATTCTTCATAACTATCAAAGTAAAAAGGAAACAGAATAATATAATAATCTGTCATTCAGACTGAGAATTTTGAACAAATTTACTCTGCTAAAATACCCCATCCATGCTGTGGCACATCACCTCAGCAGGCTGGATGGAAGGTGTGGCCAGAACTTCAAGTGACCCGTTTTTCTGCTTTTGAGTACTCTTGTCTTATTTTCCTCACTAAGCAACAGTTATGCAGATCTGGCTAAACACCATGGAAACAATTTTGCTGAGGTTTCTCCCAGTGTTTATTGCACAACACCTATCTCTAACTGCTGGCAAGCAAAATTACTTTGAGCAACGACAACAACAACAACAACAAAAAAAACCCTAAATTAAATTTGAGACAGTAATTAAAAGAATTGGAATACTCAAGAGGAAAGCTTTCTTTTTATTTTTATTTTTTGTGGAGATGGAAAGCAGGGAAGAGATTCTCCTACTTATTTTAATTATGAAATAGTATTTGGAAAAAGACCTTAAAGAATGCTGGTTAGAAAAAAAGCAACAAAGCAAATATAAAAAGTAAAGACTTTTGTTAGCAGAAACCAAAACTACAAACTAAAAAGCTTCCAACAGAGAAATCCTGGACTGATGGAATGACAATGCCTGGGTAGGGCAATGGTTTAGTTGCTCCCTTTTTATAGTGAAGGTAGAATTTTCATATTTACCTATTCATGCTGATAAAATATTGTCAATGAAAGCCTGCAATTTCATATTGATGAAAACATGGGCACAAACATGAGTGGTGTGAAGGGATGAAGATTTGTCTTGTGAAGAAAGGGTGAGCGGGAGTCAGTTCTGCTTCTCAGGAACTATGCAGGTCACCACTTAAAGAGAAGAAAGAGAAATAAGAATGGGATATTCGAAAATAGCTCAAATCAGTGATTCTCCTGTTTTATTCCTTTTCCTTTTCACAAGAATCTGTATGTACATTCCATATATGATGTTGAAATTGTTCCTGGCAGACATGGCAAAGTACTGATATGAAAATCTTCCAGTGGACTCAAGGAACCCTGGAAAGGAAGGTGTTGTTTGACCTATCTAATCTCCTTTTATCATCTGGTGACCTACCTAGTGGATGATGGAAAGACTGTGGATGTTGTCTACCTTGACTTCAGTAAAGCCTTTGATACTGTGTCACACAGTGTTCTCCCAGAGCAGCTGGCAACCCATGGCTTGGACAGGTGCACTCTTTGATGGGTTAAAAACTACCTGGATGGCTGGGCCCAGAGAGTGGTGGTGAAAGGACCTACATCCAGTTGGTGGTTGGTCACTGTTGGGGCTCCCAAAGGCTCAGTACTGGGGCCACTCCTGTTTAATGTCTTTATCAGTGATCTGGATGATGGGATTCAGTGCACCTGCAGTGAGTTTGCAGATGACACCAAGTTGGGTGGGAGTATTGATCTGCTGGAGGGCAGGAAGGCTCTGAAGAGGGATCTGGACAGGTTGCATTGGTGGGCTGGAGCCAACAGTATGAGATTCAATAAGATGAAGTCCTTCAGGTTCCCGTATTTGGGTTACAACAATCCCCAGCAGCACTACAGGCTGGGGGCAGAGTGCCTGGAAAGCTGCCTGGTGGAAAAGGACCTGGATTGACAGAGGCTGAACACGAGCCAGTGTGTGCCCAGGTGACCAAGAAGGCCAATGGCGTCCTGGACTGTATAAAAAAATAGGGTGGGGAGGAGAACCAGGGCAGTGATTGCACTTGGGCTTCTGACTTCAAGAAAAACATTGACACACTGGAGCGTGTCCAGAGAAGAGCAATGGAGCTGGTGGAAGGTCTGGAAAATAAATCCTTTGAGGAGCTGCTCAGGGAGCTGAGGTTGTTTAGCCTGGAAGAAAGGAGGCTCAGGAGAGACCTTATCACTTTCTCCAGCTACCTGAAAGGAGGTTGTAACCAGGTGGGGATCAGGTCTCTTCTCTCAGCAACCAGTGACAGGACAAGAGGAAATGGCCTCAAGCTGCGCCAGGGGAGGTTCAGGTTGAACATTAGGAAGAATTTCTTTCCTGAAATGGTGGCCAACCATTGGAGTGGACTGCCCAGGGAAGCAGTGGAGTCACCATTCCTGAAGGTGTTCAAGAAATGACTGGACATGGCACTTGGTGATATGGTTTAGCTCACATGATGGTGTTTGATGATCTTGGAGGTCTTTACCAACCTTTACCATCTTGTGATTCTATGAATACACAAGCATTTATTGAACAAGAGAATAGATCAGGAAACAAAAATATGAGTCTTCACACACACTCCTACACCCTCCTGAAATGAGAAGAATTATAGGGCCTGTGCCTAGGGCAAAATACCCTTCTTTTGCAAGCAGAGCCTTCTGGCTATTTGAATAAGTTGCTCTAGAGGATAATACTCCCCAGTTTGATTCTCCCTTGTCTTAATTTACATAAGTTCCTTATGTAAAGAGTCCAGAAGGCAGCAAAAACAACCCCTCCCTACCACTGCCAAATCTCTGACAAGGTCCTTTCTGCTTCATTGTGCTGTGCTTCAGCACAGGTCACAGCTGCAAGGTCACAGGCTGAGTCCATACATGCAAACCCCAGGAATATTAATATTACTGCACAAGAAACACAAGAGCCAGTGTGTTTCATCATCAGTCATTATTGATTTCTGTTTACACCAGAGCTTTAAAGAAACAACAAACAAGTTATGATGTAGGATGAGTTCCCAGCCCTGACTGGAATAAAAGATTTTGGGAAAGCTGAAAGACTTCAAAGGAAGAGCTTGTGCCTCTGGGAAGCCACTTGCAAAGTAACTTCTGTAGCTGTCCCCAGTTTGAGGGGAGAAGTGTTTTTGGCAGAAATGTAGGACATATTCAGAGAAAAAAAAGTGGAAAAAGAAATATGGCAGTGACAACTATGTTTGCTAACCTACAATTTCAAGCATATTTTGATGCCAAAATTGTTGAATGCTGCCCAAACCAAGGCATTATGAGGATCAAAAATGCCCATGACAAACAATGTTCATGTAAGTACTCAATGAGTATGCAAACTAGGGTATTTTTTTTCAGCAACTGAATACCTAAATATAGCTTTAAATACAAATGTGTACAAAAACTCACCAGCTCAAAAGCTATGCACAACCTAATCTACCACTCATCAATGAGAGGTAATAGCTGAATACATGAGTGATATTATTAAATAATTTTTGCTTTCAGTACCAGCTATCTTCTTAGGATGAGCTCCAAAGATATTACAATCAAAATATCAACAAACATTTATTAAAGTAGAACGATATAGAGAGAATCATGTAAAACTTCCAGAGTATTTGTAAACTGACATGCAAGGCAAATGAAAATAAAACTAATCCAAGCCCCAAGGCAAAACTGGGTTTCTTATTGATACAACAAAAGCAATGACTAACAAGCCTCTATTCTGGTCTTTCATTTCTAGAGCATATATATTTGAGAGCTCTGAATTGCTGAATTGCTCACAAAGCACTGCAAAACTCTACTTGCCAAGGAACAGTTTGCTGGTGTGGGTTTGGGTTTTTTTCCTTTCTTTTCTCTTTTACTGATGAAATAAGCCTACATCAATGACCCTGCTATCTTGTAATCCTAGATGTGTTACCAGGCAACCATTATATGCAGCAGCACCTGGCTTGCCCCCCTCTAAAAATAACCCAAACCTCCCAAATCCTTTCACTCCATGCGCTAATGAAAGTGGCATTTTTCTACTGCTAAATGCTTACTCAGGTATTTCCTTAAAAATTGCAGTGATAAAATACTAGTTATCCTTTCCTGAAGGAATGTGATCAGGTAACAGGCTCTAACTGCACATAGTTATATTTTCATTCAACTATATACTTCAAATGAGGTTGTATTTGGGAACTAAAGTAAATCATTTAGAAGCCAGGAACAATGTCAACAAATGTAGCATGAGTCAAAAATCTACGAGCTCTGGATGACTATGCCAAAAGATTTATCACAAGCCAAATATACGTTTTTATCCTCAGTGCTATACAAATCTGAAACAGTAAATCAGAATATAGAATCATAAAATAGTTTGGGTTGGAAGGAACCTTAAAAAAATCATCAATTTTCCAAACTCCCTGCCATGTGCAGGGGACACCTTCCCCTAGACCACGTTGCTCAAAGCCCCATCCAACCTTGCCTTGAACAGATCCAGGGAGGGGGCACCCACAGTTTCTCTGGACAACCTGTGCCAGTGCCTCAGCACCCTCACAGTAAAATTTCTAATAGGTAATTTAAATTTGCCCTCTTTCAGTTTAAAGCCATTCCTTCTTGTTCCATCACTTCATATCCTTGTGAAAAGTCCCTTTTCAACCTTTTTTTTTCTTTTTTTTAGTTCCCCTTTAGGAACTGGAGGGCTCCAATGAAGTCTCCCTAGAGCCCTCCCTCCTCCAGGCATAGCAGAGATGCCCCAGCCCTCTGACCATTACTGTAGCTGAAATTTGTATATGGTTTTCTGAGGTATCACCAAACAATGCATATTTAGCATTTAGATAATAATAATAATAATTAAAAAAAGAGTAGTGTTTCCTGCACATTTCCTTAAGGCAGATGTCATGTCCTGATAAACTCCTGAATTTGGTGGATTGAGTACCAGAGTAAGCTGAAAGTGTAACTAATGATACTAGAAGAAATAGCAACTAAATGGTAATCAACATCCCCCATGGCAATGCAGAGAGTCTTACATACAAGGTGAACTCTGCAGCAAAAGGAAAGTCCTGCAGTTGATCACACATCATCCAAAGTTTCTACAGATAAACTCTAAAATTTAATGCAGAGGACACAAAATCCATTCCATCTGGGCTTGACTGTGAGACTTCAGATTGGGAAGTGAGGTGTAAGAGGCTTTGGTGTACAATGTCCATCAAACCCCGACAACATGAAGCCAGTGTACAACTAGCAGCTACCAGCACAGCTGTTCTGATGGAGTCGCAGCTAGCAATAAACCCAGAACAAGCAGAGGAACTGCCACCTATGCAGGGCAAAAAAAAAAAATCATAAGAGGAGAGCAGCACTGGTATACATCATGTCTTTTGTACACTGAGTTGAGCTTTTTCCATGGAGGAGTTCCTGGTTTCTGTTCCATTAAGGAACCCTTTACCACCTTGATTTAGGATTAGCAACTGGGAGTTTCTAAATTTTGTATTAATATGGATTTTTACAGCCTAAACAAGGTGTCCTAGCTCGCTGTAGAATGGCTTCAATGTTTAATTCTATCTCAGCCTGAAAGGATAGGTAGAATTTTACAAAGCCAAAGAAGTTCAAAGCAACAAGCACCAGCTGCACCCCAGAGCAAGGAATAACAATGCAATAAGCAGAGTACTGGCTTAACAAAAATCTTCAAGAGAGTTTGCAAGGATACTTCAGTTAAACATGTCAGTGGAATGGCAAGAGGGACCTAGATGAGTGACAGTATACACTTGAAAGCAAATCTGCTTTATGGTAAGTTAAAACTCCAACGTAGATTATTCAGCACAGAACAAAATTTTTGTTCTGTGAAGAAATTACACAGAAAAAAGCCCAAGAGGAATCACTAAGTACCCAAAGCTGCCTTTTTTTTTTTT
>VYXD01013973.1:671667-702586 GCA_013397195.1 Hylia prasina
GCACAGATTAAATTCCAGTCAGAGAAGAGAAGGAGGTGAGAACATGTGAGGGAAACATGGCGACACCAAGGTCAGTGGAGGAGGGGCAGGAGGTGCTCCAGGCACGGGAGCTGAGATTCCTCTCAGGCTGTGGTGAGACCATGGTGGGGCACCTGTGCCCCTGCAGCCCATGGGGATCCATGCAGGATGCAGAGATCCACTTGCAGCCCATTTTGGGAGGACTGCTGCTCGTGAGAGTGGACCCATGCCAGAGAAGTTCATGGAGAACTGTCTCCCATGGGAGGAACCCCACGGCCTCACAGGGGAAGGACTCCTCTCCCAAAGCAGCAGAAGAAAATCTCAGTGATGAATCGACCAAAACCCCCATTTCCCTGTGCTGTCGTGAAAGGAAGGGAGGGAAAGGTGTTTTTAGGGGCTTATTTTAATTCTCATTATCCTCCTCTGACTCTGTTAGCAATAAACTCACTTTGTACCTCTAAGCCGAGCCTGTTTTTCCCTTGAAGTGTTTTCTCCTGGTCCTTATCTCAACTCATGAACTCATTAAATCTTCTTTCCTCTGCCCAGCTGTAACAGGGGAGGGTGATTGAATGGCTTTTGTGGATGCCTGGCATTCGGCCAGCGTCAAACCGCGACAACTGGTCAATATTGTTTCATTTTTTCCCCCTCATTAGCGCATCTTTTAAGTGGATGGGCTCCTCACTCAGGCATAAACATGAGCCAAATGGGATGTTTACAGACTGGACTATGCTTGGGGAGGGTTAACAGAATGCTCTGAGAAGCAGAGCTCTGCTGTGACCCTGGGGTACCCTGAAAGATTACAGCTGGCTAGAAGGGAAAAGTAGTTTTGAATGGAAGAACCTGGCATGTGGAAAAACACTGCATCCACTGTGTAGCACAGGAAGTGTAAAAAATGAAAAATGAGAAATATCTCTTTCTTTAAAACAAAAAAATGCAACCCCTCTAAAAACTTATTAATAATGAGTAATTTTTCAGCACCAGGAACTATATTTCCTCACATGATTTGCTATCACTGAGCTCAGTGACAGCTCCTGATTCTCCTTAAATGACTAAACAACCCCATGAAGGACTTTCCTGCTCTGATTTTCTGTGAATCTGTGACAATATTGGAGGTGACTAGCAAGGCCATTTTTAAGCATTTTGAAATTGGTTAGACTTTCTAGCAGCTTAAAACATCTTCAGTCAAGCTCTTTCATCCTGATTTTTGAGATAAGAAGTCATTGAAATTAAGGAATCATGAACACAACAGCAGGGAGATGTGTTCCCGAGGGGTTTTATTCATGGTAATACCTCCCTAAAAATTGGAATTAATGTATGCCAATTGTTATTTACACAATAAGAGAGTTATTTAACTTACTTACAGGAATACATTTATTTAATTGAGACAATTAGAGTTGTTCACAGTGACATTTTAATCTATGGTAAAATGCAGAAAATTTTAAGTGTATTTGTAGCTGAGCTGGAGATACAAAATTATATGATCAACAGGCATAAAATCTAATATGCAATTATCCATTAGATTTCTCAAGATATAATTGTGCAATACACAGAAAAACAAAGCATTTACAGTAGTGGCACAGATTCTGTCAGACCATGCTGACAGCTGTCATACTGTGGTATGAGTAGTACAGCTGAGAGAAGAGCTGGGCAATGACAGCATCGCATCAGGTCGAACTAAACTTTCTTGCATGAACATTTTTCAGTAAGCCCAGAAAGCACAATTTGATGGTAGTCCCACATAGCTAAATACCAAATTATATTCCAGCCATACTCTAGAACCAGCCTGCTCAGTAAAGGTATGACCCAGCCTTTTCTAAAAGCCAGGACAAAATATAGTTGCCTCTACCATTGTGACCACAGTTTGGATTTCCTCCTGAGAAAACAGGAGTATAGATCATTTCTGTAATGGAAAACCTCTTGGATCCTTAATCAGGCAGCCTGATATAGTGCCTTTGAGAACAGCAACTAATTTGCAGTTTGAAGAAACTAAATTATGCAAGATGTGCATGCATGGCACACACACACATACACAAAGCATATTCCATGGACATGGATCCCTATTTGCTGATCTAATATCTATCCAATTATTGAGTTGAAGATCATTGGTGCAAGAGTATACATTCACAGGCTAAGTCAATCCACCATCTAATTGTAAAAGTTTCTCTAATTGTAAATTGATAATATTATTTAGAAAAACTCAAATACTATATTGTATATATGACATGACAAAGCTGTAATGTTTGGCTTACTGAAATCTAATACCACTTTGTCTCTGTCCAAAGCATTAAAGAATATATGTACTTGAGAATCTGCATGAGTGTTTTTTTAAAGGTTTTACCTCTCTCTGATAGTATAGACCTATGGCTGGAATGTTTCTTTCAGATATTGAAGGGAAGGAACAATCTGGTCTTATGATGCTTTACCTTTTTTTTTTTTTTTTTTTTTTTTTCTTCTCGGGTTTTTTTTTGGTCTCCCTGGGACTTTTTTCTAATGCCAAAATTGTTTAAATGGCTTTATATTTGACCATTTAAAAATGCCTTTGCAGATGTATGGCAACCTGGATTTTTTGTTCCCCCCTCTCATTTATTATCACCAGTGCTGGTCAAATAAGCCTTGGTAGTTTCATATTATGCAATTGATTTTTCTGCTCATGGCAAATAACAAAGAGAAGAAATCACCTCTCTCTGTTGTTTGAATAAACTCTGAATATTGCTTGAGGAATGGCTACATATATAGATACAAATCTCCTCCAAAAGCATTAGCATTAGCTACCATCTGACTTCTGCACAAAATACTGTGATAAACAGGTGTTAATACTTTCCAGTCAACTTTCAGCGCTTACAACAAATAGTGTAAATTGTAAAAAGCATATAAATGGAATCCTGTAAATCACTGTGAATGCTATGGGGGACTGCAGATATATTTTAAATTAAAACTATTATACAGTAAACCTACTGATACTCCTCACACAGAATTTCCACTTTGTTGCTGTGATACGTGCTCAAATGCAAAAGTTTCAGCATTTACGCCTCTGTATCTCGGACACATAGGTAAGCACATCTTCTCTTGTCTTCCAAATAAAATGTCGTGGTATTCATAACCCTATATAATAATTTGTTGGTTTTGCATCTTTTTGTCACTGTAAATCCAGATTTTTTTAAAATCAAGATTTCTAGTGAAATACACAGCTTGGAGCTTGTTAAACCCAAGGCATGGTTTAGCCATGCTCTGTCACCCTGCAAAAGACAGGGCAGACACTGAGGAAATGCCATGCTGGCTCAGAAGCAAAAGCCACACACAACTGTCAATACAATGAGTGGCCATCACTAACAAGTCTACATAGATTTGGAGACTGAGCCTATCTCTCTACTCAATGTTCTCCTTTGTGTTAGGTGGTGTTAGGTGGGCATACACTAAGAAAGCTGCCTTTAGCTAAAGAACAACATAGTTCAATTAAGCAAAAGCTCCCATGGGGGACAAAAGAATAAAACTCTCCAGATTCACCACCAGTTTTGTCCTTTCATCACTGAAGCCATCAACTAGCCCCAACAGACTGACAGACTGGTATTTGTTAGATGCCCTGTATTCCTCTGAAAGGACAAATGCTGAGAATGCAAAAATGTGAACTTTTGAAATACCACACAGACAACATTGTTGCATTTTTTTCCCTGGAGAAATGCTACTGGTTTTGCTAGCACAGAATTTGGTTCCCCAGATAATATTCTCAGTCTCTCTAGGGAGCCAACACTAAACATATCTGTCTGCTTTTCAGAGATAGGGAATTTCTGTCCATAAAGCAGCACCCATAAATGGAAAGCCACATCCTCCCTGCTTCCATGCCCACACTCTTTGTGTGAGCGCACACAGAATGATGAAGTTGGATTTATTAATGATAATTGTCCAACAATAGACATATGACAAACATTAATAGCTAAAAACCACGATGTGTCATGAAGAGGAGAAGAAGGAAAAAAAAGTAAGGAAAATGAGGCCAAGAGACTAGGCAAAAGGAACAACCATGTTCAGTGTTTCTAAAAGATAATACTGTAAATTGAAAAAAAAAAGACAGAATCCAGTTATTTGATGAAAGAATAAAAAGCCTAGTAAATTAAAGAGATGATGAAACAAAGAATGGCTGTGGTGTTAATCAAGCAGGGTTTAGTGAGATGGTATGAATCTGAGTGTGTGAAAGTGAAGAGTGAAGTGGAACAAACTGAGAAGTTGTGGGAACAATCCAGGGTAAAACATACAAAAAACCAGGGTTTTATGTTGTTTTTATATCTTTTATTACACAGATGCTGGTTACCAATGAATACAGTTGGTCTGTCCATATCAAATCAAGTGCTTTGCTGATCTCTTCCCCTCTAACCTCAGAATACTTAACCTTGTAGTTCAAAATTATTAACTGCTGCTACATCCTGAAGTCTTTCTCCTGCCAAGGTCCAAGTTAGAACAACTCATGTGCCATATTTGGCTTTGGTGTTACAGAGTTCAAAAAATTGGAATCAGAAACGGGATAAATGTCACAATGGGATAGAAATAGTCATCCTAAGAGGGACAAAATTTCAGGAGAATGGAGATCTGGCACTAGCTGCGGCAGATCTATTCTATTTCTCTGCAGCCAAATCTATTCCATTTCTATTCTGAAACAGTCAGATACACAGATGGGACCTGTATGTTCTCCTATATATTAATAGCAGCCATCAATCTTTTGCAGAGCTGTCACATCATTAAAAGCAGGGAGCATTCAACAAAGCAGCATATCAAGAGCCCTTAGAAATGCAGATGAAGAAGTTTAGGACAAACACACAGCTAGGAAATTGCTTTTCACTTTCATACTCAACTAAATACAGTATTTCTAAACAGGCCCAGATTGCCTAACAAACATTCTATTTCAAGCCACTGTTTCTAATTCAAAACATTTCATTAACTGAAGTGCTGTTGCCACCAAGTTTGTATTTTCCTCATTCCGCTGGTCTTGTGATACTATTTATGATTGTCATTAGTTTAAAATTGAATTAGGCCTAATATTAAATCGTGCTTTGAAGCAGAGAGTCAGTGGTGTGGGTCCTCTGGCCTCAGGTGCTCCCTCTGAGAGCAGGGCTGAAGGAGCACCCTGCAGAGCAGTGTGAAGTGTTCAACACTGTCATTGTGAGAAATGGTGAAAACAGATGTGCTTTCCTGATGAGGTGCCAAAGGACAATGCTTGTGAGAAGATGAGCTTTCCCTGTAGCATGTTAGAGAATTATTCTTGTGCTCTAGCCTGCAGTTTCTTACTGCCCTACCTAAGGGGGACAGAAGGAAGAACTAACAGCCTGTAAGAAAAAGAAAAATGCTTCCATTTTTGCATTTGTATTCTTACAAAGCCGGGGAGGGACATGTAGGACCAGGCAAGGGATGGAAATAGGAACATGAAAGATGCCCTCCTTGGACAGACCAGTGGTCTGTCTATTCCTATTTCTCTTTCTGACAGTGGCAATGGGAAAGGTTGTCAAAGAAGAGCATGGGATGCTGACCCCTTTCAGCAGCCCATTCCAGTGTACACTGCAGGGCACCTTCACATGCTCTGGATCCCACCTGCAGACAGGCTCAAGGTCACTGTTACTTCGGAGGAGATTCAAGACTGACAGCAAAGCACCATGGCACAGCCATGGGCACAGCAGCATGGTAGGGCACCTCTGACCTCAAACAGCAGACCTGTCCCCAGGAGCTGGAGAGGACACTCAGCCACCCACACCTCACCCTTCAGCCGCAGGCAGCAGACATCTGTGTCTTCCTGCATTTGCAACATTACACAGTGTCACCAGTGTGGCAAACACAGATAAGGCCGTGTTAACAGCATGGCCATGTTCCAGTGGTTTCCTAGAGTGGCTGAGAGCTGCAAGAAAAGAAGGAAACACATTTCTCCAGACACAGCCTGGACAGACCCGTGCCATGCATGCTGTGCAAGCTCCGCTCTGCTCTCAGGTCACGGCCGTGCTGTTCATGCAGGCCACCACTCAACGTGTGTTGCTAACTAGCTTCCCTGGCTGAGCTGGAGAGCAGCTTGAGGGAATGTCAGTTTGGTTTAGGCTGGGAAGGGCCACAGATATCTGCTACAAGAGCTGGCTACATCTAACAGGATTCACTGCTGAGGAGCTAGATGTAGCTTTCCACTACTTCAAGTTTGCCTTATTTACAGGGGCAATACTGAAAGCTATCTCATAACCCACTCAGCTTCCCCATTCCTGGGGGTTATAAATATCCAGACTGTGATAACCTGGGAGTTTTCTTCATGGCAATCACTTCTCTTTTGATGTTGAATACATTTGGCACACACTGTCTGGGTCTTTTCCGTCCCTTGAAAAGCAAGATCATGTTTCTTTCTGACCTCTTGATACTGCCAAAGTGGTGCAAAGGAGCAAGGCTGCAGGAGATGACTTTGGCTGCTGTTAGTTATAAACTCCTTTATGCCATGCCCTTATAAAGCTGACTCCAACACATTGACTTGTTAGATTGAAATAGGAACTTTGCCTTCCCAAAGGACAAGCACAGACACTAGGATTTGTATAGATTTATTGTCCTTGTCTTTCATCTGAAAAAAGGAATAAAACTTCCTTTTTTGCACAACTGCTTTTTAACATGTCTGTTTTTCTCTATGTCATAACTAATGTACACCCCTTAAGGCTTACAACAATAGCTGTGTGTACAACTACCTCTGTTCGTTAAGAGACTGACCTGTGTTCTATTAATATTTATAGATTTAAATTTTTAATACACAACAATTCTGCATTATTGAATAGGTGACTTCCTGCATTTTAATGGTTATGGAGTAGGAGTGGGCTCTTTGTAGTTAACATTGCAATAAATTTTTCATGATTAAATAAAAAGTTCTTACCTCTAACTTCCTCAAACAAAATCCTCTTGGACAACATGTTGGTGCAATGGTGAAAGATTCTTTTAAGAGATTTATAATTTTTGTTGCAATTTTTCTTAGGCAATTTAAATTTATGGTACATAAAGATTTTCTATATCTGGAAGTATTTAATAAGTTTCTTTTTAAAGTTGCTGAATTTTTCAAACATCAGTTTGGGATTATTTACTCAGTTTTGGAGACAACTGGATTCTTACTTTTAAAACTGACCTTCATGTTTTAGTAGATGCATACTGACAAGAAATTAACAACGTTAACTTGAGTTGGCATCTTGGACTAGGACTGAGATGTAGATTCAGTCTTCCATTCATTTACTTTGAAAAGGCTTTAATAGCTGCATTGTAAAGAGCTTCTATTTTGAAAAACCATGTGGGATTTCAAGTCTGTTGTGAATGAGTGAATGTGAATCCCTTGTGAATGTGAATGTTTTAAGTTGCTCAAAGAATCCCCAGTAAAGGTATCAGCAAAAGCAAGTTCAATATAAAAGGGAAAGTATGACAAAGTTGATTTGCAAAGATCACTCTATTACTCAGTCATGGTTAAAGCACATAGAGAAAAATCAGACTAAAATGATCAGACTAAAATCAATCAATCTAAATATAAAATCAACTTTAAATGATTTAGGTGGAGGCTGGGGAGAGAAAAAAGGTAAGGGTGGGAAAGGGCAAGGATGAAAAGGAATAAGGGAGACTCTCCTGTTGAATCATAAGGTTCAGAGTGGAGCCCCTTGCCAAACTTAGCCCAGGACTTGATCAACAGTTTAGGCTTAGAGGTTCTAACAGCATTTAAACTTAACAGCACTTAACCGATAGACTAATTTAAACAATTTAACAAAATATTCCTATAGAATTTACTAGCACAACAATCATTCCTTTATAGGCATAACTTACAAATCTAACATATTTAAGAATCTAACAGATAAACATTCATAGTCCATTTGCTATCACATATTCACATTTACACTGGCCTAAAAGAGTATGTATAAAGTATATTTCCATTATCTGCTTTCTTTTGCATCTATTTTTTATTTGTAACTTTTCAATAGAAATAAGTCCAGCTCAGCTTATATAATTGTCGGAATATAGTTGTGCCTGTGAGCCAAGGATTCAGCTGATGGATTTGCCACAATAATTCCTTATTTGCAATGTATCACAGCTTTATTTACCCTCAATGAATGTAAAGAAAGATAAAATTCTTGCAATCTGTGCAGAGGAGTTAGTGTTGCTTTGGCAGCATCTCACACTAGTGGAAGAAATTTGAGCACACATAAACCCTATGAGCTATATTTCAATATTCAGGATGATCAAGAGGGATCAATAATTCATTGCTGTGTATTCTGAACTTGGATCATGGTACCATCACATAAGGTGCATCACAGAAGATTTCTCTAGTTTTACAGAACATTTCTCCATAGAAGAAGAAACGTTTAATGAGGAATTTGGAGACAAGGCAGCTCAGACAATTTTATTGTCTACCCTGTGGTGTATCTGCATCCTAGTGACAGTCAGATAAATGTACTAGCACACAGTATAGATAATAAACATTTCATAGCATTTGATGAAAGAGACTGTACTATTTTAGATTCCTTCCTGATGATGTTTTCATGTTGACTTCACTGAAAATGTTGGTCAGCAACAATACCACTATGCCAGATATGCTATACTTAAAGCAATTATAATTATTAATATAATATTCAGGGTGTAATGTTTAATTCTAAGTTCTGATTTCCCAGCCCTGAAATCCATCCCATCCTGTGAATCTCAACTTAATTTTCATTTTTTAATCTTAATTTACAAACATTTTGTTTTCCCTTGGCACATGAGTCAATTGAATAACCTGATCAAAGATCAGAATTTCTGGTATATATGGACTATAATAAATTTATGCCCTTTTCCTGAAATTTTTTTCAAACCAGACTAACACTTAAGAGACCCATGGCTATATTTCATATCTGAACACTATATAAAATAGTAAGACACCCCTTCTCATTACACAGTGATATAAAACAAATATTAGGCAATAACATTTCCTTGCATCCTCAAAAATGCAAGCTGGCAAGTTCTCCTGGGATATGACTAACAGCTTTTCAGCTGGGAGTACTTACAAATGAAATGATTTCTTTAGCTATTAACCTTTGATGACATCAGTAATTCCCACATTTAGGACACAACAGGGTCTGGTATTGGACATGGAGGAGGAACATGCACTGACTCACACTGCAACCAGACATACCAAAACAGAGTCTTTTGGGTGGCTTTAGCTTCCATGTCAACAGCTAAGCAAAAGCCATATTTTCAGTAGCAGTCAGGACATTGTGGCTCCCACAGTCATGTTATGAGGAGATTTTCAGAAATATTCAAGCACCAGCACCTCTGAAAAATCTACTTATTGCTTTAGGTGCTGGAAACAGCTTTGGTCTTCTATGAGCTGCCCCCCTTACAGCCATTTCCCAGCCCCAGGGAACAGTGGCTCAAAGCCTCTGCCTTACCCTACCATTACTGTGCCATTGTGTTCACTCACCCCTTCCCTCTCAAGCCTTTGGTGCCCGTGTTTTACTCCTGCCACAGCTCATTCTTATTCCAGCAGTAAGTGTGGACTTTTTTTATTCTGTGCTTGACCAACAGAGGTATTCCCTTCCTGCTAAAACCCTCTGGGCATGACTCCAACACAAGAAATGTCTGTTTGCAAATTACCCTAGTGCTGGGAGACAATGATAGATGACCTTTCACAATATTGGGTGAGGTATTGATGAAAGTCATTGATCCCATTTTTGAGCGACTGTCTCACCCAGGTAGACAAGTGAAATGAAAAATCTCTCAGTGCCTGCAAAAGTCTTTGCTTTTTCAGAGACATTAGAAGCTTTTTTTTTTTTAGTTTTTTGTTGACCTTTTGGGCTCAACAGGGTTTAAAGAATTCATAATATTTTTCATATGGGTGTGGGTTTTGTGTTTGTTTTGTTGGGTTTTTTAAGACCCTTCTTCTATGCAAATAGCTTATTTGTTTGCTTGTTTGGGTTTTAGATAGACAAAAGACAACTGGATATCACTCAGCCCTTTGCTCCTGAGCAGCTTTCAGTGACAGGGCCACTGCTCCCCCAGGTAGGAAATCCTTTGCTGATGAGACAACAGGACCTGTGAGAATGTTTTCTAAGGCTGGGTCTACACATCCATACACAGTGTTCTGTTTTGGAAGAAGCTGTTCTAGTTTTTTTAATGTATGACCACATAAAGGATTCAGCTATTATTTCTTTGTGTTATTTTACTGGCACATTATTAGTGGCTTGTCTTCTTGACATTAACAGACACTTAAGACTGGATCCCAAATAGTAAGTGATAAAAACATACCACCTCGTAAGTCAGCTATTAATACTTTCAGACTCAAAACTGTAACATATGCTGCTACCTGAAAAGAAATGTTCCATAAAATTGTTTTCATTTCTTTTTGAGTTGCACTGCATACATGTTCTGATAGTATTATAGCTGATTAGGTGAAGTTACACAATGCCAATCTATTTCTGAGGGAGCACATAGGTGAAATTCCAGCAATGACATACAAACAGTCATCATCAGAAATTTGCCTGCAAATAATGGATTTAGCATTTAGCATGCATGGTAAAGTGGGGTAATGAAGATGCTTGCCTTGGCAGCTGCATTGGTGATGAAATGGAAAAAGAACTCTGTATTTCATTCTAGCATGTGCAAAAGCCAAACACATCTCTTGTATCACCTGGGCAGGGAGCTATGCATCAGAACAGGTTGCTGGGAGGGTGTGACAAAGAGTTTAAATATATATTTTCAGACAGAGAACACAGCAGTTAATGAGTTGGCTAAGAAAGCAAGTATCAGTTCTGCAAAAAATGTGAATGTTGAGAAAATCTTTTCACACTGAAACCAAACAAACCAATCAATGCTGACTCTGTACAAAGGGTTTCCTACATGAGAAATGCTCAGTTGCCCAACAGCTCCATCTGCCAAAGGATAATTCTGCTTTCCCTCTCATTCAGAGTGCTTTGTGACACTTGCTATACTGCTTATGAGACATGCTGTGTAGCAATTCCCCATTAACAAATCAAAAGAGATCACATTTCACTTTTTATTCGATAAACTTCAAGTTACACATTTAGTGTATAAGAAAACCTTCTTTGTTAAGGTCAGCAACACCACAGTCAGCCCCAGAAAACACTCCCCTTAGCCTCACCAGATAACACTGTGCCTCATTGCTCTCCTTGCCAATAACTCAGGCTGCAAATCATCACTTAGGTTATCTGAGGCAAACCAGTCCCATCTTTGTGTCCAGTCAGCATTCCCCTTTTAGCCTCATCCCTAGGCTTCTGAATATTCTTGATTAGTTGATAACAATTGAAAAAGGAAAATATTCTACAGACTGAATGAAGCATGCATCACTGGAGTCCTACTTTCTTTATAATACTGCACCTTTAGAACAAAACCAAGCACATCCCCCCACTGCAGACCCACAGTTTGAACATTCACATCTGGATGTTAGCCATAAACAAGCACAGCCAGGTCCAATAGAAATGTTAGAGTCTATATTCTCTCCTCTCCCCTGCTATTACCCCCTAATGCCTGACAAAACAGAAGTGTGCAGCAAGTTAATAAAGTTTCTCTGGTTTAGTAAATGAAGAGTTAGAGTTTACTTGTCACCTAGTTAACAAAATATTAAACAGGAATTTGGGATTCCTATGTCCCTGAAATCCCTGATTTTTAGCCTTGTTGATAAAAAGAGAGAAATGTGGCACAAAGCATAGTTCAAGCTGAGCCTCCCCAGCTGGGACCCAGGGTTCTCATCTCAAAGCTCTGGCTCCAGAGCAAAGTCCAGACTCAGCCATTCTGTCACCTGCAATTCTTAAGCATTAATGCCAGCCCATGCAGCCTGGAGAGGTCATAAAAACTGAGCACACTGTCAACCCATCCTCCTTGGGAGCAACTGCAGACTTCCACTCACCTCTGCTGAAGAAGGAAAGAGATTCCCTGCGTAGGCATCTCCACGGTCAACAAACACATCTGGTCACCTCTCACATCACTCTCAGGGAAATATGCTGGCACCAAATGAAAGCAAAAGCCTTTCCTGATCAGACCAATAAAGTCTGAAAATTGTCTTGTGGTGGATGCCAGAGAGATTCTGAATATTTTGGCAGAAACAGTGGCTTTTTTCTAGGTGGGAATCTGCCTACATAGTATTTATGCAAACATTTCCTCACTTGGTCTGTAACCACCCCTTCACAGCAAAGCGGTTCAGCGTTATCGCCAATTCTTTAGATAGTTGTGAGTTTAAAATACTACCACTGCCTAAAATAAAAGGAATTTCAATCACAGAGCTCCCTGAAATGAGAGAGGTGGATGCCAGTTTTACAATTTAAGCTGATAGCTGAGATATGCCGCTCCAGAATTTTTGGCACCTGGCCTAGGGAGGAAGGAACGAGAAGAAAGAACAAAGAGAAAGAAGGTGTATAGAAGGAGGAATGTGATCCAGTTCATTTAATATAATGACAGAAATCCCCAGAGGGGACACTGATTTACATCTGCAGGCACTTCAGAGCCAGTATTAATAACAAGTACACAGTTGTGCAACTGATACAGCTGCTCAAAGTGAGAATGTGACCAAAAGAATTATATCTAGCATAATAAAAACAATCAAGCCTGCAGGTCAGAAATGTAATGGAAGGATAGTAACTGCTGAGCCCAAAATTACTACCTTGGTTAGCAGCCAAGATAAAGAGTAGGTAATAAGTTATCTGCAGGTAAAAGTCAGGAAAGGGGTATTTCTGCATCCACACCTGAACTGAAACCAGCGGCGTGTGAAAATTGATCAGCTATGCATGCAGGTATAAAAATACCTAAACAAAGATTCCTGAGCCCTCTGCAAGCACAAGATCAGGCGTATAAGAGAACAGCATCAGCACATTAGCATCAGCAAAGAACCCTTTTTTGATCCAGGTACAGATTCCTGAATTAGGCACTGAAGAGAACTGTTTTGAAAAGCCTCAAAACATTATCTCAAACAGAAGCAGAGCTCTGTTCTCAGACTGAAAGAAGTCTACTGCTGCAGCTAGGAGAGTGTGGGGGTATCAAGGATTCAGAAAGTTACTAAGGCAAGAAACCTGTAGGCATTGCTGGGCTGCCTAAGCACCACGTGAACACAGCTGAAGCAAGAACATTGCAAAAGCTGAGGAACACGGAAGTATAAGAAAGCAAACACTTCAAATCAGTATTTAGCTCACACTTACACCCAATCTAGCAGAACACTATGGAAAATTTAGAATGCCAGGCAGCATTACTGTTCACAACAAGGAGGTTTGCCTTAGCATACTGGATATTGCAAGCTCTCCCCTCAGTGCAAAAAGCCCATGTAATTAAAAGGGAAAGAAGCAAAGCATTCCCAGGCACAATCATATTTGTAAATGCATCAAGCAACATGTCAGGAGCTGAGCAAAACATTTTGCCACAGAACCCAAACTGGCCAATTTAAAGAACTACCGACAACTGGAAGACATGTCATTTTGTAAGCTACGAATCACTTGTGGATTGTATTGTCAAGACCAACATATTCAGGGCCAAGAGGGCAAACAGGAATCATTTGTAACAGCAGTGGTTCCAGATTTCTTACCCTCTGTTGAGAGAGACTTCTCATTTCTAATATGCAAGAATTAGAGACAAAACAGAAGGCACTGAAATGCCTTTGGCCAAGCTGTAAAGATTGCCAAGTACCAGCTGCAGTCTGGTCTTTCTGTCCTTTAAACAAATGGCCACAGCTAATGCAGCAAGTCATCCTGGTATTCAGGGCTTTTTTTTGCGGCCAACTGGTGATGTGCCCCTTTTGGAAGTGAAATGGCTCAAAAGAAACAGGCCCGTGAAAGAAAGGCTCATATACAATCTCTAAGAAAAGATGCTTTGCTTGTCAACTACTATAAATGTCACTTATTCAGACAAGGTGTGCAGTAACAGAGAAAGAATATCTTTCAAACCATCAGTTTTCTCCAGGTATCCTCTGTGATATCAAACATGTTGCAGGTCCTGTGTAGGTGGTGTGATTTCACTCAGTTGATAGGATCACCACAGATAAATGCTCGATTCTTCTGGAATGGTCATGGCAGTCTCTCTCTGTTCTTCATCCTCACATGGCTTGGGGATTAAAATCCTGGGAAATACCTATTTATCTAGTGGGTGCTGGTTAAAACAGAAATGTATAAACATTATATACCATGCAAATCAATGCCACAGCAAAAAAGGTTCAACATATAAATGCAGTGAGAGCAAGCTGCCCACAGAAACGTGTGATATTGCTTCAGGCCATGGTGCCTCTGCAGACCACAGCAAGCCATGCTGTTTGCAGTGACTACCTGTTTTCCATTTGCCATTATTTGTCTTCTGGTAATTTCTCTATGACTCTTTTTAAGAAGAATTAATCTCCCCGAATGCCTTTCCTTGTTTTTACAAATGCAGATCATCAGATTCAGTTTAAGCAAGCTGTCAGTGCTCTGTGCAGAGACAGCTAATAAGTTCTGTATCGTTACCGTAATCTGAATCACTGTAGACTGGCGATTTAATATTTTAATGTAATCTTGTACGCACCTACAATAAGCAAATGCATTTAGAAATAAAAATTGTTTCAAAGTGCCACCAACTGTTGTTTTTGCAAACTGCAGTTCAAAGAATGTATTTTTTTTAATGTTTCTACTGGATGTTTTAGCATTTCTGGTGTAGCACACAAAAGAACAAGTGCACATTATCCTTTTCCCAAGCTAGACAAGCAGCAGATCCCATTACAGTATCTCCCCTATGGCTGGGCTTCAAAGGCAACATAATGCAGTATGCCAGACACACCTTTTCTGTTGTTCATAAAATTCTATATTTCATATTTGTTTTAATGACATGTCAATTTTCAAAACTTCCAAGAAACCTCCAAAATTATCTGAGAGAACCAAGCACTAGAAGTTTGCATTGCTTTTTAAATATGTCTGTTATTAGTGATTATGAGTTCATAAGCATTAGGTGTGTGCTGAGAACAACATGCTCTAGTGGTCTGCTTTCATCTCCTCAAACTTCCACTCTTCAAAATTTGCTTTCCTAAGTTCCCTCACCTCCTGGATTTTGATTTCTTCTTATTCAAGCTGGACTTCCCACAATAAGAAACTATTTTATGATCTGCTGACAGTAAGCAAAGAAGCAGGATCATAAAATTTACCAGAAAAGCAGAGTGGTACAAATCTCTTGGTGCCACAAACAGGGTAAGTAATCAGAAAACAGAAGTTTGTCATGAGACAGTCCTCCAGGAGACTGAATGGTTACAGCTCCCAGTGAGCTGATCTCCATAAATAGCAGTTCTAAATCAATTCTGTTTGCTTGCTGTGATTATATGAAATGCATCAACTATTAAACAAATCAATGTGACCCCAAAGATTCCTTGGCTTAATAACTTATTATTTTGGGGCTATAGGCTGATTAGACATTTAAATAATTTTCTGTGATAGCATCTGCATTATTTGAATATGCCAGATTGTGAACACAAACCTTTATATTTCTCCAGGGCTTTATTTGCCAGCAATGATGATAATAAAATCAACAGCCTTCCCTTGCTTTTGCTGATACCATTTGGCTTTTTCCAGAGAGGTCAAAGTAGGCATTTTACTGGTTGGAAATGAAATGTGTTATGCAAGGTTTGAGTTATTCAGCTATTGATTTGTGGGAACATTCATTTCAGTGAATAGTAAGTTACTCCAATGTTCTCAGTCCAAATTGATCCAACAGAATGAGAACCCCTTTGAAGTCTGAACTCCTCCACAATTTTTCTTTCAAAACTGCAGCTCTGAACCCTTGTAGATGTAGTGGGTGATTGGTACTGATTGATTTCTGAATGTACAGATGGGAGAACAGGCAGAGGAATGACGCAATGACATGAGAGGATGCAAAGTTCAAGAACACCCTAGGCATGTGCCAAGCAGACTTTTCCTAAAAGCTATAATGTGACTGCAAAAAAAGCCAATGAGGAAGAAAAAAAATCAAAGATATAGCTGAAAGGTGAAACAAGGAAATTTTAGCTGGTGAGGTGTTGGTGAGCTGGCGAGAGGAAGGAGGAGTTTTCAGCAGAACAGCACATGCTTAAATGGAAGAGATGAAGGAGAGTGCAGAATTGTAGAAGTTCCTAACCATATAAAAGGAAATTGCTCAATTTGCTGTTCTGAAAGAGAAGGATACCAAAGCACCCCATATTGACAAAACAGTAGACATCTGAATCATGTGTCAGTTCCTTTTTCTTAATGAAGGTTTCAAAAGAAACAAATAAATAGTTTTATTAATAAAAATAATGATTTATGATATCCTAAATTTTTCTTACATGAGGAATTCAGGGTTTTTAGATTATTTCAAAGGTTTGAAATATTTTCTGACTGCTTCAAATTATTAGAAATATCCAGGTTCTCAAACTCATCACTGCCTTATTGTCACCACAGTAAGAAATGCCTTTATTTCCATTCACTGTTTCACAAGTAACTGTGTTATTATCAGCTATGTAAATCTCAAGTGCAGTACACTATGACTTCCTACTTTTGGCTGGTCTTACAGGCATAATTCTGACTCTGATTGCCATTGCCATATGAAAGTCTTACATTAAATAAAAATAAGGCTGGAATTTGCAACTTGCATTGCAGAAGCAATTGAGAGAAGAATGACAGAATGACAATTGCCAAACAGAACAAAATCTTGAGAATTTGCAGGGTAAAATACCAGGTATCCATGGCCCACACTATTGAAGTTCTGCAGTTTTGTTTTCCTTTCTAGTTTAGATCTAAGAAAACCTAATTATGATTCATTAAATGGCACTTCTGGTATCAACTTAGGTGACAACAAATAAAGCTTATATTGTTTTCCTTAACAAGGAGTAAATCTGAATTTTGTAGAGCTGCAGCCAAAGCCTACTGCCCCTATTTAACATTGCTTTATAAGAAATATGTCTTTTGAATTTTCCTTGTTTCCTAATCAACTGGTTTGGCATCCTTTCCCCAGTTCAAAATGAATGCACCTCACCATTCATTAACACAGTGTTGAACAGCAGTGCTTCCTTTTGTAGCAAATCAGCATTAGTGTAGTGTGCAATGTGGGTTGAGTCTCATTTACATTAGGATTCTTTATATTATTCCGACAAGAGAGACATTATTACAGGGAAAATCTAATGTCTGCCACAAATATTTAGTTGCAGAGGCAACCAGACGAAGGCAGCCTCCCTGGTTTTTGCTGCTGCAGCAGAGACTGATTATGTGCAGCATCCAGTCCTGTGTCCTGCCCCAGCACAGAGGGTGACAGCACACACCAGCACTCACCAGGCTCTCTGCATGTATTGCTGGCTGGATGTTGACCCCCACATTCCTCTTATCAGAGAGATTGTGAGTATTTCATTCTCACTAATGAGGAGCAAGACAGGGTAAACATGTTTGGGACTTGGCTGTGACTCCCACATCACAAAAATGCATTTTGCACTATACAGTCACAACACCCATCAGAGAGGTGGTTATCAGACAGAAGCTGAATTGAAATGTTACTCCAAGCTAATTTCCAAGCTTCCCAAAGCCTTGAATTTCTGACTTGTCTGCAACAAATGAAGCAATTCTTTACTTCATCACTCTGCTTATTCCAAACCCACTTCTGCTGAAGTGGCCAGGTATCCTTTAAACCCAATATAAATCTCATACTATAAACCTCTTAATTTAACTTTCCTCATGGCTATTTGAGGAGCAAATAAATATCCTTTTGCTTTTCAAAAAAATGCCTTTGCAATTAAACCTTTTATTAAATCCTTAGATTAGTAAGAGCTGTACTGTCATATGAATACTCTATTAGCATGAAAAAAAAATAGGAAAAAAAGCATGGAATATTCCTGTTAAATGAAAATTCTTATTAAGATCATAAGATCCACAGGGCTTGCCTAGCACAAAAGCAATCTTTATTGAATTGTATTGCATAATTAATTGAATGACAATAATAGTAGCAGAATTGTAACACTTTGCTTTCATACATGCTAAGGCAAAACTTTGCCTTGATCAGTAATTAATCAGATTTGTTTTAGTCCATCAATCTTGTTTTCCAGCACATTGTATCCCTCCTATAACCCCACTTGAACGGGTGAAAAGTTTGCTGCTTCCATTCATGCTGTCTGTTAATGTTTTCTGCTGGGCTCTTCCACACTCCTGGCAATCCCTCATATTTCTTACTTCATTAGTCCAATCCCTATTTTCTCTAATTCCTGTGTTTCTCTAATACTGTGTTTTACAGTAATTCATTCTGAAAGCCAAGCAGCATACTGCCAAAATCAGGTCACCCTTATTTTGTTAACACGTGGTGGTGGCCAGTGGCATGACAAAGCAGGATCCAAATTCTGCTGGGATTTTAATGCATATGGTGATTCTCCCTGCTCCCATTTATATACAATACTTAAAAAGGCAGGTCTATGTCTTCACTGCCTTGATAACTAACACTACCTTTCCAAATTCTGTCATCACTATTTATTAATCCCTCGTGGCTGTGTCCAGAAATCCTTCTGCATTAATGCAAAGAAGCACAGAAATGCTGGCAGGAGTAGGATCCTCTGGAAGTCATCCAGCCTGACATCCTCTGGGGAGCACAGCAGTGCCAGCACTGGGTCAGGTGAGCCTGTGGCTTTGCCTTGCCAATGCAGCAAAGGTAGATGCAGCTTCCCTTTGAAATTGTCCCCTACCTTGCTTCCATGAATTATTTTATAAAATGATAGAGTACATCTGCAATTTACTAGTGAGCAGCTAGGCTATATATGTGTATTTTAAAACAAAATGTGCAGCTCTGATTTTATATGAGTTCTTATACTAAATATCATAATCAGGAACAACAGATTTTTTCCTTCTTTTTTGTGACTGCCTTACATATATTTATATATATCACACATATATGTTTACATATTTTATCAGATATATAAACCATATATCTGATATCTGTCTGTATCTTTCAGTCTTCTTACACTGACTTCAAGTAACATAAGAGAGACAGCTTAGGAGAATAGTATAGGAAGAACTAATGAGACTGAGAAGTCAAATATCAGAAAGTAGAGGCATGAGAGCACAAAGACTCAAAGACTGCTAGTCTGTTTAACCAGCAGAAATAGGTTAAGCATGAACCTTGACTGCAGACTGTCTGATTGAAGGCTATAAAGAACTATACTGGCAGAAGTCATTTGATACCAAGTACTCTTTAATTTAGCAGACAGAAGCATGGAAAGACCAACTGTTGGACATCTAAGGCATGCAAGTTCATACTAAAAAGAAGATGGAAATTTGTACCAGATTTTTACCAGTGGAATAGACTAAAAAGGGATCTGGAAGAATGAATTGGGATGGGTCAGAATATGTGACCTGCTGAAGACCTCTTGTGTTCCTGAGGATTTTTCTGCTTTTTCTCCTGCTATATCAGCTGGGCCGATAAAATATATTGCTTGTCTTCCTCCTCTCTGACCTGGTTCTTGCTCCAGTCACAAATTCTTGAGTCAGAGTACTGGTTGGTAAAATTGTGTGGCCTGTAGTTATTGGTAGAGATCCCTAACACTTCTTGGGTCTTTAAAAATCTGTTACTTTTTTCTGCCTGCAATAGGTGGATGCTCAAATTCTTTAGCAAGTTTCAAATATTCAAAAAATGCTACCCAGTATGTAAGTAGTGTGGGTGGAATTTAATTGTAAATGTACATAGTTACATTGCTTAAATGACAGCGGGGTTTAGTCCTTATTTTGTCAAGATTTGGGTTTGATCCCTGAGATGATTTGCTGTTAATTTTCTATATTTTCACATTTCTGGCTTTTGGAGTAACCCACACAAAACTTTTCCTACAGAGACACATCTATTTGCAAATCACCTCCATCTGAATATTGTATAATTTAGTGAAGTTATTGCTTGTATAAGCTACTATTATCAAGATGTAAAGACTGAAATTATCTAAAACTGTTTGATAAATATCCTCAAATTTCTCGGTTGCTTTCCTTCATCTGGCTGTGCCCACCAAGTGTTCTTAAAATTACAAAAAGTAAAACTGTGCCCTTTAGCTTCAAATATATCCAAATATAGAGACTTAGAACCATTTCATCCTGTCTCAAGGTCATATTAAACATGCTTATGATTAGACATCCAAGTAACTTGTTTCTTAGTTTCTCTGACTTTTCTGAAATCTCATTGGCAATCAACTGGAAATTGCTGATACATGAGGGAATTTCAGAGGGGCTGAAAACAGTTAACAAGTAGACTCGATGATCTTTTTTAGCCCAAATGATCCAAATGATGAGCAGACCCTTTTAAATGAAAGCAGAATTGAGTACAGAAAAGGGAGTGAGACGACAGCAGATGATTTTAAAGTACGTTTAAAATCTCCAAAACAAATTTAACACACTCCCTTCATTAAGGAAAGAAGGATATCTAAAATTGCTCTAATAATTTTCATGAAAGAAATCCAAGAAAGGGAGTGCACACAACCATCAGTTTCCAGGAATAACTTTCCTTATCCTGTTTCAGCCAGATAATATTAGTCTGTCAACAACTGGCTGACCCATGTTTCATGGCTCCTTGGAGGATGATGTCTCAGAGGACTTCATGTGCTTATTGGCAATCAAAATGTCAAAGACTGAACAATGCTACCAAAATGCTTTTTTTTTTTGGAAAAAGGAACTACTGAACTCTTGCAGGTCTCTCTCAGAACATGAAACTAAAAATTCTTTTTCTCAGGAATTTACAAAGTGTAAATGTAAATGTGAGATGTAGGAAGTGGGAGCACTGCTGAGGTTTTATCAGATTCATTTTCAGAATCATGTAAAAGAGCAATCTACATTACTGGGTTTGTCACCACTGGTCCAAAGGTCATTGATAGGGCAGCACAGCAGAAGACAGGAGTAAATTAACTCCTAATGTTACATATAGTACTAAGCCAGTAAGAAAGTCTGCTGAGGCAAGAAATATAACCCAATAAAAGACATTTCCAACAACAAATGCCAGTATTTTCACTACAGCCAAAGGAGAGAGGAAGAGTCCTGGAAAGTCACTGATAATAGAAGTCCTGTCTGCCACGACCAGGTTCTTAAAGTTTTTTATATTAAGTGTATGCATAATGTAGGCACAGACAGAGGTTAGGCAGAGGTTAGGCAGATGCACTTAAGATGAAACCCTCAATTCTTATAATCAAACTTTAAGTAAGATATTATCCTTTGGGGAGACTTTGGAGAACTTAATCTTTTAGGGCAGGTAAGAAGCAGATGCAGAAGGGAAAGGGCAATCATGTTCTCTACATCTCAAAAACCCAGTCTTTAAGAACATAATTTCTAGCAGGTTTGGGTGTTTTTCTCCCTTTTATCTCTATAGCTCAGAATTCAGAACTGCAATAGAAGCAAACCACCAGGTGTACATTACATTTTAATAGTCTGCTCTTTTACTTTTGTTTATTTCTCACTACTTGCATAAGGTAAACAAGGGACAGTTCTTATCTTTAAAATATAACAAACCATACAGCAAAACTGCTTTTCTCAAACAGAAAATGAGGAATCTTTATATTTTGTAGGTTCTGGTTGATCTTATTTTGAAGCGTCCACTGTGCTGATCATGTCAGTTTATGTGGGTCAGTCATTTGTTGCTGTATTTGGTTTGCATGGCAAGGCTTTGGTAGCAGGGGGGCTTCTGTGAGAAGCTTTGGAAGCTTCTCCTGTGTCCAGCAGAGCTAATTCCAGCCAGCTCCAAGACAGACCCGTGCAGCAACACACGAAAGAACTTCGTGAGGACACAGTGATGAGCAAAGCAGGAAAAGCCCGAGTTTATTTACAAAATTCAATTTTATACAATTCCAAAAGTGACTGTGGATTGGAGGATGAAATCCCACCTCCCAAACCACACTGGTCAACACAACTTTCAATTAACTTTCAATTAACTGGTCAATTAACTTTCTCCGCCTACCTAAAAATATGTAAACAATGAAGGACAGTTAGGAAAACAAAGCTATTGTTTATAGTAAAAAGTGTGGGAAAGTAAAAATTCTGACTCCAATATGAAAGACAAATCAGAAGGCCTAGAAAAATCCTCAAAACCAGGGTGACAGATCCGCTGCTGGCCGAGGCCGAGCCCGTCAGTGATGGTGGTAGTGCCACAGGGATAACTAGTCAAGTGGGAGAAAAACCCCTGTGTATCTGCAACTGTAGCAGAAGAGCAGAGTGAGAGAATATGCGAAACAACTCTATGTAAAGCAATATCAGTGAAGGTGAAGGGGGTGGAGGTGCTTCAGATGCCAGAGTAGAGATTGCAACCCATGAAAGTCCACGCTGGAGCAAATATCCACCTGCAGCCCCTGGAGGACCCCACGCTGGAGCAGGTGGATGCAGCTGAAGGAGGCTGGGACCCCATGGGAAGCCTGTGCTGGAGCCAGCTCCTGGATGAACCTGTGGACCCATGGACAGAAGCCCACACTGGAGCAGGTTTGCTGGCAGGACTTGTGACCTTGTGAGGGACCCATGCTGGAGCAGGGTGTGCCCGAAGGACTGCACCCTGCAGAAGGGATCCATGCTGGAGCAGGCTGTTAAAAATTGCATCCCATAGGAAGGAGTCACGTTGGAGAAGTTCACAGAGGACTGTCTCCCATGGGAGGGACGCCACGCTGAGTGGGGGAAGAGTGTGAGTTCTCCCCTGAGAAGGAAGAAGCAGCAGAGGCAATGTGTGATGAACAGACCGCCAACCTCATTCCCCATCCCCCTGAGTTGCCTGGGGGGAGGAGGTAGAGAAATTAAAAGTGAAGTTGAGCTCAGGAAGAAGCGAGAGGTGGTGGGGAGGTTTTTAAAATTTGGGGTTGTTTCTCATTTGGGGTTGTTCTGATTAGCAATAAATTAAACTAATTTTNCAGCTCCTGGATGAACCTGTGGACCCATGGACAGAAGCCCACACTGGAGCAGGTTTGCTGGCAGGACTTGTGACCTTGTGAGGGACCCATGCTGGAGCAGGGTGTGCCCGAAGGACTGCACCCTGCAGAAGGGATCCATGCTGGAGCAGGCTGTTAAAAATTGCATCCCATAGGAAGGAGTCACGTTGGAGAAGTTCACAGAGGACTGTCTCCCATGGGAGGGACGCCACGCTGAGTGGGGGAAGAGTGTGAGTTCTCCCCTGAGAAGGAAGAAGCAGCAGAGGCAATGTGTGATGAACAGACCGCCAACCTCATTCCCCATCCCCCTGAGTTGCCTGGGGGGAGGAGGTAGAGAAATTAAAAGTGAAGTTGAGCTCAGGAAGAAGCGAGAGGTGGTGGGGAGGTTTTTAAAATTTGGGGTTGTTTCTCATTTGGGGTTGTTCTGATTAGCAATAAATTAAACTAATTTTGCCAAGTTGAGTCTGTTTTGCCCATGACAGTAACTGCTTGAGTGATCTCTCCCTGCCCTTATCTCAACCCACGAGCCTTTCATTGTATTTTCTCTCCCCTGCCCAGCTTAGATCTTGACAGTGATTTCTGAACTGTACAGATGAAAAACAACACAAGAGAAGATATTAATAGCTACTATTGACAGAGGATTTATTCCAAGCCACTCGAAGTGTAGAATCAGGACCCTCAAAGCTATTTCCTTAGTAGCAAATACGATGTCTCTGCTCAAAAGAATTGCAGTCTAAGATTAGCACTAGCAGAGGCACACAGGTGGGAAAACATCAGCAAACAAAATACTACCAGGAAGAATAATAGGTAGGAGTCATACTTTAATCAACAGCCTGAGTCTTGTAAAGTCTGTTTTGTTGGCATCACAGCAAGGGAGGATTTTTGTCCTTTATAATGAGGTTATCTGTACCTGTTACAGGAACTTGTCTCAAGCCTGGGAGGGCATGAAGATGTCTGACTGAAATTGAATAATACTCTGGGAGGGGCCAGCATCAGAAGCTAGTGGGAGGCAGTAATTAACCTGAATATGTGATGAGAAGTAGATGAACTACCAAAGGCTTTGAAAGTCATGTAAAGAAAATTTGCTTGTTAGTGAGGTATTAATGGAGGAAGGAGATAAGCAAAAGGATGCACAAAGAAGGGATGAAAAGAGAATGGCCACAACAGCAGGCCATGAAATTGTGTGGTAACATTTAGGTAGGTATAATGCAACTTCCAAGATCAGAAAAACATAGCTGAAACATTATAGAAACCAGGATGGCAGTTTTAGTAACTAAACTTCCCTAGCTTCAAGCTGCTCTTAAGCAGGGACAACTTGGGCAGTGAGGTAACTTCACCTGAGTATTTTCTAGACTCTTAGATGGGGGTTTATGGTTTCAGAGTGTTGAAATCCCCCAGGATTTAGGGCTCTGTTTGAAACATGACAGAAGCTGTGGGTCTTGAGGGGACATGCAAGGATATTCTCCCTCCTCCTTCCCAAAGATGGCAGTGGGAGTAAAGTGAGGGAACAGAAGGTCAGGCTCCCATCCAGACATGTGCCAAACTGCAGGAACAAGATATGGAGAAGGCAGTAAAGCAGTTTTGAAATGAGGGGGAGAAGGTGCATCACTAGGATGAAAAGTCATTAACTTTAATGGGAATGTGGGGACAGATTTGGGCCAAGTCAAAAAAATGTTTGAGAGTAATAAGAAAACTAAGGATAACCCAGAGCGAGCTGTAGATTGCTTTTTTGTTTTTGGTTTTGTTTTTGTTTTCTTAATAATAGATGCATATATTTATAGTAGTTGGTAAGAAGCAGATTGCTTAGGTTTGGAAGCCTTTGTTTGCTCTTAAAGAGGTGAACTGTGCACCCAGTGTGTACCTTTGCAGAGCTCCTAGAGTGCAGAGATGGAACTATGGAGAGTAAGAACTGGGAAAGGGCATTAGCAGGATTTGCCGAAGGAAAGAAAGAGAAACCCATAAAATTCACAACTGGACTTTAAAAGCTACAAAATAAAATTATCTGATTCTGCTTCCACAAACACAGACACGACCATCTGGCAAATAAGAAAAAGTCCACATCTCAACTTTTTAAAAATCCACTAACATTTTAAAGGCTACATCTAGAAGTCAAAACCTCTTTATGGGCATGTTCCACCTGAGATCCTAATCCTTTCAGACTGACTTCTTCCTGTAATGAGAACTAAGACATACCCTTCTAAATATGATAAAGACCCATCTACCTTTTACAGTTAAGTATTCCCTTGCCCAATAAATAACCTTAAACACGAGACATAAAGACATGCACTTTCACAGCTTCTATTAGGATGGTTAGTTAAACAATCTTTGGATAATGAAAGATTGGGACATAAGAAAGGAATATGAAAAGATTTACAACTGGGACAGACTGCTGGATCTCGCTCTGTAGTTCTGCTTGGTTACTTTGACAAAAGCCTGATGAGACACATTCTGCTTCCAAGCAGTGGGATGCATGAATAGCTTGTGTTTGGAAGAAGCCTCAAGTGAAACAACTTTATTTCCCTACCTCTTCTGGGCCTTTGTTTTCTTCCATAAAGAGCTACCCATAAAGCACTGGTGGACACTGATGACCTTTGCTGGCTTATTTTTTAGTTATATTCAGTCATGGATTTCACGCTTTGCAACATGTAGACCATCAGTTTCATAACTCCTATCTCCAAGATCAGATTATGTTGGATTTAATTGGTTTACAGAAATTGTCCCTTGTGACCAGAATGAGATATTCCACTGTGCTCCACCTTGCAAAGTGCTGCTGAGAATAACTGTACATACCTTGAATCTCTCAAAGGGCCTCTTGACCTTGCAAAGCTCTGATATTTGGACAATGTTATGATCATTCACTTCTGCTTTAGTCTTGCTACACTAATCTGCTGATGAAAGTAGGCCTACAAGACCTTTGTGGCCTTCAAAACTGCTTCTATTCCTGGATTTCAGCAGGTTGTAAGAAGCATCTCTCTCTAAGCCTCTTGCTAAGCAGAACAGACAACTAAATTTTGCAATTAAGTCTCATACTGCAAAAGAAACTGTCAACTAGTAAACATCCTAAAAGGACTCAAATTAATGGATGATGCATTTTATTAAATTAGCAGCTGAAATCTGCATGCCAGCAAAAGCTCCTAGCTTCTGATTACCTCCGGGAACAAAGACTAGAGCATGCTTATAAATAGTGGCAGTGGGCTTAGCATATGTTACCTTCTTTCCTAGATAAATATTAATTAGCCATGCAGAAGAAGCAGATCTCTAATCAGAAGGAATCTTTGTAACTCCCCTTAAATCAATGCTGACATAATAATTTCACAAGGAAAATATTTGATTCTTAATTTTCAGTTTTACCTCTTTGCAGTGATTCACTGCATTGCACAAGTTTCCATCGAGCTTTATGCATTAGTAGCTTGCTGCTTTAAAACGTGTGTGGACTTTATTTTTTAAAACACAAAATTCAGTGTTTCATTTCTGAAAACTTGGTATTTGGGACCCCTTTGAAATCATCTTTGGATCCTGAAAGGAGACCTTTAGAGATTCCATTCTTTAAATCAGACAGAAAGCCTGCAACATACTGAAGTGGGACAATGCTTTAAAACTAATATAGGTCCATATCTGAAAGTGAAGAATTTATATTCTCCAGAATATAAATTCTGCCAGATCTGAGCAGATGAGAAAATGAGACTTTCATCAGAATCCCTACAAAGTCTAAATGCATTGTACTTTCCCTTAATGCTGAACAGGTGCTAAAGGTTATGCCCCTGACTTTTATTCCTAGACAGCTGTACCTTTATGTCATATTGTCATGGCTATTTTCCACAGATCATTCCCCAATGGATATGCATGCATTTTATAGCAGGTTATAATCCACCTATATTATAGCAGGTAGGTTAAAATCCCTTCAGGTATTTAACTGGAGACAGCTTGAACTGGAGGGATGATCACTGAGCCAGATCGTCTGGCACCCAAACAGGCATTTGCACTGATTTTAGTGTGAATTAGAGGCTTCAGCAGCCTCAGACAGAAACCACAGCCCTTTTCACACAAGCAGTCAATTCTTCTGATTTGTAACAAAGCAGGACAATTATGGCCAGTGTGCAAGGAGAGGAGATGGGGCAGGATTGAAGTGGTTTCCTGCGGAGTATCTCCAGGAACATAATTAAAAATCAAATTCCTTGTAGATGAATAAGGAACAGACACCAACCTCAACTTCTACCTCCATGAACTGAAATGTGTGAGGATCAGTGCAATGAATGAAGGTCAGCTGCTGAAAACACTGTAAGGGAGGACTGGAGGGGTTGTTCTTGCTTGACCTCTGTTACCTACTCAGGGTAATTGAATGATCTTCGGAGGGCATCTGAGAGCATTTTTCAGCAACTATGCCTGACCAGTATGGGTCGAGAAACTCGATGTGTATTTGTGCCTTCTGAGCCCATGTGCTTGTTTCTTGTCTGGGTCCTTAGAGTAAAAATCAAAACTAGGCCCAGCTGCTCCTTATAATTAAATTTCAGTAACTCAAGCTAGGTGATTTTGACTAGTGACTTAAAAGTGATGGCATTTAGATGGCCTTAGCTGTATTTCAAAGTTAACATTGAGAAACTTCACACAGACTTTGCCTATTTGCCCACTGGCAAACTCAACAGAATACCACTGTGTTGATTTTCATAGCGAAGGTTATCTTTGCTAACAGAAGGATTGGGAATTTCGTTATTTTAAATATGAGTATGAATCTCATCACAATGCAGGAGGCTACAGATGCCATTACACATAACTTACCAGCTGAATCATGGGCAGAGGTGAAGTTTATATTGTGCACTGAGCCCCGTGTTCAAATATACCTAAAAGATGCAAAAGCCAAAACCCACACATTATCTGTGGCCAGGACAGATCTGACTGTACAATGAGGACTTTTCCTTTCTGTACTTAGGTTTGTTTTTATGTCTGTCTTCTCTCTCTAATTTATTTGTAAGATATTTACGCCATACATGGGCAGTCTGTGAAGCAATAAACCAATAATAGGCTCAGTTTTCACTGCTGTTTCTATATTTGGGTATTTTAGTACATGAAGATCTGGATATAGGAAGTATTAACAGTCTCATGCCAGCAGAAAGAAATTAATTTTATGCCTGCCTCTGCACAGAAGCCAAAAGCTTCAGGAAATAAGATCTCTTCTCATAAGCATCTTTTCAGATCCAGTTAGGAGAGGAGAAAATAAACAATGAAATGTAAGCTTCCAGGCGACAGCACAGCAGTGAGATGTGATCGTTCATGTGATAATACATATGATTCACAACACGTATCTGACTGGCACTTCAAGACTCCAGTGCTTACTGATGACCTAGGTAGAACCTGGTGCTTTCATCAAGCCTTGGCCCTTGGGAGCCCAGTTGTGACAGGGGGCTATGTGCAGCCTGGCCAAGAAGAGAGGAAGAGCAGTCTTTTAAAACCTGAGCACCCCTTGGTGTGACACAAATCCTTGGAACCCACATGCACAGCCTAAAGCAAGCAGCAGTTCCAGTGCCTGGGTGGGGATATGTTTTCTGCATGCCTCCCCAGCAGTGACCTGCAGCACCATGACATGGAGCACTGTTAGGAAGCTGGCTCTACTTTCTTCCTGCAGCTGTTCATAACCCAAGTCTGAAGCCTCATGGAGAAGCATGGGGAATGCTTACTGAGCCTGCCCAGGAAGACCAGGTGGCCCCTATAGGAAGTCAGGTGAGCTGAGGTCACCACAGCTAGACCTGTCACACACTGGGTGAACATTCTGCTGACCACTCACAGAACTGCTACAGAAATGAGTGAGAAACAGCAAGCACAATGGAAAAAAACAAATGAGGGAGGAAAAAAACCATCTTCTTGGCAAGACAAAGAGGGAAGCAATGAACAATGATTACTGATGAATAATGACCCAGAATTAATGGAGAAGGGCAACAGCAAAAGCTGTGCACAGAACACAAATATTTTAGAATGAGGATAAACAGTGACATTAGTAGGGTGGCCAGAACTCATTACCCATTCACATAATACTTGTCTACACTACACTCCATGTCTGATGGCAGTGGCAAGGGCTAGAACATTGCCCTTGAAGGCTCTATAATTTTATCAGAAGAGCCTTTGCACCAGAGGCAAGCTGTTCCAAATCTGAATGAAGGACTAGGTTTTCCTCTTGTTATCATTGGTGTTTTAAATTTAAATTCCTCACAGAATTGAGGAATATGTAGCTCTATTTGGGAAGGATGTTGAGTAACAGAGGCTTGAGGGCAGTTGCCAACTTAAGCACAACTAAATTAAGCCAGAAATGCTGAGCAGAAGTGAAAGCAATATCACACTGTATTAGAAGCCAGGATTATAAAATCTCTGCCTATCAAAGATATCAGAAGAATACAGACAGCTGTGTATTATTATTTTTAATGCAGTGAAGTCTAGAGGCTTCAACCAATTACCAGCCACCAAAAGGAGGTGGTGGCTGCTTGAACGCAAGGAGGCACCACAGAATAAAAACATGGAAACAGACCAAACCCTATCCCCATGGCCTTTTGGGAAAACAGAAAGGCTCATTGACATTGTATCTTCCTGTCAGCTCAGTGAATGTAGGCAAACCTTGACAGCTATACTTTCTTTAATCCAAGGCAATCTTCCCCCACCTCATTTCTTGAGAGTATAACTAAAGATCTGGGACAGATTTTACAAAATCTCAAGCACCACTGTTTTTATCTCAGGAGACCTGTGGGTCTTCGCATATCTCAAGGTGAGGGCACCTTGCCCTGTGCCGAAGCAGGGAGGAAGGGGCTATTCCTGCAGGGCTCTGATTTTCCCAGGCTGCTGTGCAGCCCTGGCTTTTCTTCAGTTCGATGCTTCTCTTCCTAGAGTTTCCTAGCCCCTCTGGGCCACGATGGATCCTCTCCAGCCTCCTCTTGTGGTGCTTCTTTGATCTGCATCCTCTCGGATGAGCCAGTCTCTCCAGCTCACGGGTGACCAACAGGGTGCAGTGGTTTCTCACCCTGTCCACGATGAGCTCGATGTCCCAGGCAGAACACTACAGTGCCTGTCCCTGTGTGGTGCTGAACATAGCTCAGAAAGGACGGGGCCACAGGGAAATTGTTTGCTTTCCCATCACAGAGGAAAACAGCCAGGAGGAGATGTCCAAGAGGGAAATGCTGAGAGTTTACAGAGGACTCAGGCGTGTGGAGATGTGCACAAACATGCTTGCAGACTGAAAACGCTTGCCTCCTCTTAACTGAATTTGGCGTGGTGTCTTCGGGAGATTTAATGGAGCTGGAGCATAGACATTTCACCGAGCTTGGAATTATCCTGACCCAGCAAAAAGCAAGCTCGCGCTCCCTTTGTGTGCAAAACTTTCCTGCGGCTGCTGAGAACAAACGCTGGCAGGAGCTGCGGGACCTGGACAAACGTGTGCTCCCGCTGCTCCTGTCCCCGCCTGTCGAGCGCTGGAGGAGCCCGTGGGGCACATCAGGGCTGCTCAACCGCGGGCGACCCCCTCCAAGCACAGCAGAAAAATAAAGGAAAAAATATAAAAGGAAGGTAGGGAAAGGGTAAGAAAGCCTGAGCCCAGAAGACACGGGATTACGAGAAGTGTAAAGCAGGCGATGTGATCCCGTGGGCCGCGCACCTCTACCGCAGCGGGGCTCGCCGCGCTGCGCAGCCCCTCGCCCAGCAGACAGGGCGGGCGGTCCCGAGGTGCCTCCCGCTCCAGCTGCGACCCTGTCCCAGCTTTGTCGCCCCGGCCCTTCCCGCACGCCCAGCTCCGGCACCGAGCGGCGCTTGTGACGCCGCCGAGGGACGTGGCGGCGGGCAGTACACCCCGGCCCCGCCGGGCTCCCTGGGGAGCCTGGCATCGCCCAGCCCCACGGCGTAGCGAGCACGGTGTCAGATAGGATGGGAACAACGGCAGGATCAAGGACCACCTGAACCCGCCCGTGCCGCGGCATCTCCCGTCGGGCTGGAAGGGGTGGGGCTGCTCCCCGCCTGGGCGGGGGCCGAGCTCGGGCTCCTCCCGACGCCTGCAGGGGCAGGGGCGGGGGGCCGGCGGTGGGGCGGTGCGCGGGGCCGGAGCGG
>VYXD01013973.1:703037-750325 GCA_013397195.1 Hylia prasina
CGAGCCCCGCCGTCTGCGGGGGCGGCGGCCGCGGAGGGATGGAGCCGGCCGGCCCCTGCCGGGCGCAGTTGGGCTCCGCCAACGACTCTTACCGAAACTGTAGCGCCGAGGAAGTGATTTACCAAGATGCCACCCCTCTCTCCGGGAAGATCGTGCTCGCCGTCGTCCTGGCGCTGGTCACTCTGGCCACGGTGCTTTCCAACGCCTTTGTCATCGCCACGGTCTACCAGACGAGGAAACTCCACACGCCGGCCAACTATCTGATCGCCTCGTTGGCCGTCACCGACCTCCTCGTCTCCATCCTTGTCATGCCCATCAGCACCATGTACACTGTGACCGGCAGGTGGAGGCTGGGTCAGATCGTCTGCGATATCTGGCTGTCCTCGGACATCACCTGTTGTACGGCGTCCATTCTGCACCTCTGTGTCATCGCCCTGGACCGCTACTGGGCGATCACCGATGCCGTCGAGTACTCCACGAAACGGACTCCCAAGCGGGCAGCGGGCATGATCGCGCTGGTATGGATCTTCTCCATCTGCATCTCCATGCCCCCTTTGTTTTGGAGGCAGGCGAAGGCCGAGGAAGTATCTAACTGTGTGGTGAACACGGACCACGTCCTGTACACCGTGTACTCCACAGTAGGAGCCTTCTACTTCCCCACTCTGCTGCTCATAGCCCTCTACGGGAGGATCTACGTGGAAGCCAGGTCGCGGATTTTGAAGCAGACGCCAAAGAAAGCAGGTAAAAGACTAACGCGGGCACAGTTAATTACGGACTCCCCGGGGTCGACCTCTTCCGTCACGTCCATAAACTCCAAGGCTCCCGAGGGATCCAGCGAAACGGGCTCCCCCGTGTACATGAACCAGGTGAAGGTGAAGGTCTCGGACGCCCTGCTGGAGAAAAAGAAGCTGACGGCCGCTAGAGAGCGGAAAGCTACAAAGACTTTAGGGATTATTTTAGGAGCCTTCATCGTGTGTTGGCTGCCCTTTTTCATCATCAGCTTGGTGATGCCTATTTGCAAGGACGCTTGCTGGTTCCACATGGCCATCTTTGACTTTTTCACGTGGCTTGGATATCTCAACTCCCTCATCAACCCCGTCATCTATACTATGTCTAACGAAGACTTCAAACAAGCTTTCCACAAACTCATACGTTTCCGATGCACAGGCTGAAGTGTTGAATGCGATGTGTTCCCCGGGGCAGCCCCCATGCACGCCCGCGCCCGGCGCCACAGGTAGGTCCGCGCACCCCGCCCTGTGTTCAGACCCTTCGGAAGTGGCGGCGAGCGCTGGGGATGCTGCGCTCTCCTGACATTTCACAATCTGTGTGTGCGCGCGNCGCAGCCGAGCTCCCCGGAGAGCGCCGGGCCGGGCCGGTCCCCGCCCGCGGCGGCATCCCCGGTGCCGCCTCCCGGGCCCCGCCGGCAGCTGGGCGTGCGGTCCCCTTGGAAGGGAGTCGATGCAGCCCCGGAACCAGCAGCATGATGTTTTTTGTTGGTGGTTTGTTTTTTGGGGGCATTTTTTTTTTTGGTTTTGTTTTTTGGCGAGGAAGGGAGGTAGGATACGCCCCAGATGAAGGCTGCTGACAAAGTCCAACCCTACTTCTTTCTGCGCTCCTCACGGCTCCGGCTGCTCCTGCGGGAGCGGAGCTGGCTGCGAGCAGGCGTCCAGAGGGGAAAGCTGCCCCTTAGCCGCCGTGGGAGGCTCGACACCTCGGTGTGTCTCTTCACACGCGGTAGGGCTTTGCCTTTCCGCGCCTCTTGACAGCAGTGGCTGCCAGCTCATCACTAAACTCAGCGCCACGTTCTGCAGAATGCATACATGCCTTTATTGTGATGCTTTAATAATTCTGCCAATCTTTTGCTTTTTGTCTGCAGAATCAAGTTGCTATTGTAAAGACCCACTGCTTGAAACTTCCCCAAGCCCAGTTGCCAGACTCATGATGCTGCAAAAACGTCAATACATTCTGCCACCAAACTGCTCAGCTCTGCGTTTCAGTGTAATGACTCTGGCAGAGATGCTGTTCCAATAGGCACGCAGATCAGTTGCAAAAAAAAAAAAAAGAGGGCAGCCTCGAATCAAGGTCTATAATTCATCTGGAACGAAGAAAAAAAGTTTGAGAGTAAACTCCATTTATTTTGCAGGCTTAACTTCTAAATTTGTTCTCCGGCCGGTTGTAGGGGTGTGCACAAGAGCACAGTTGTCTCTGTCTGTGTTGGTAGTGTAGTTGTACTTCTGCACACCTGTAATTTCTTTCTTTCAGTGGAAAGAGTTGCTCTCTTCACCCATGAGGCCAAGAGGAGAAAAAGAATCACGTTTAAAATAGGAGCGTCACAGTAAATTCTGTAAATGACTCCTTCAGCTGAACATGTGTGAGAAGTGACAGTGTGCAAAAGTTTTTATTTGTATTTCAAAACAATAGTAAATGCAAATGCTCTAGAAACAAGAGTTGTAGACCTGTTTAACTGCACTGCATATCTGTAGTCTGTCCTCATAGTTGCCTTTAGAAAGGAAATACTTCTTGCTTTTACTCCATAAGAGCAGAAATCAAGAAGTCCAATGACCTTTTCCATAAACCAGCTGGGAATAGAAGTAGCAGTTTGATGCTGTAACCATGTTTTCCATTTTGTGTCGGTTGCACACCCTTACCGCATGAACCACTGCGAAATTTAGAATTCTCTAAGTACTTAACATTATTTAGTGTATTTTGTAAAGAAGTGAAGCAGTTTGCTCATTCAGAAGAGCTATTTTACCTGCAAAATAAATACCCATGAATCATGAATTAACTGATGTTAGTGAAATTTCTTGCCTCCCTACTTCCCCCCTATGTTTCTTAGTTTTTTAGTTTTTTTCTTTCTTTTTTTTCTTTTTTTTTTTTTCCTCCTAATTGGACCTTAAGACAGGTCTATGCGTATTCAGCAGAGTTTCAGGATATGGTCCACCTGCTGTGATAGAACTGCATTGATTGTTCCTCTTATGTGTAAATGAAAATGAGTATAAACAATAAAACGCTTGACTGTTCTCAAGAGTGGTAACAATTGTGTGACTGAAAGGAGTATTTATTGGTTTACCCTCTGTCTCAGTATTGACTTTTTAGGTAACACTGATTTGATGAGTCACTCAAGATAGCAACTGATGAAGGTTGATTACAAGCTTCAATCAGTGGTCAGTTTTTTAACAGGCAGCTTTACTTTCATTGTAGCTAGTTCTGTTAGGCATAATTCTTACTATTTTCGTGTAATGTCAGAAAAAATGTTTCATTTTTTTCACAAATTTTTCTTATTCCTTTAAAAGCAAGCAAAACTTACATAAATATTTGGTGGATACTGTAATCAATGTTCTTTTAAAGCTGTGTGTATATATTCTTGATGGGGGCTGTTAAAACACTGGTAAAATCATACGTGATTTATCTGCCTGCTGTTCTTCAGACAGTTATTCAAGTAATAAGAACTTACTTAACTGGCTAGTAAAGAAAGTGCGTGACCCTTTGTGCTTCTACTGGTCGTAGGCAGGAGGAAGTCTGTAAGATACAAAAGGAAGCAGTGAAAATTAAACATTTTTGGTAATTTGAAGAAATCCAAAAGAATTGCCTTGAAATTGCATACCTCTAAAAAGGAGAACTACTATACTTTGGTTATGGAAAGTACACTCTTAAATTACTAAAGACAAACAGGATAAGAGGATTTTTCTAAAGTGTTATTTTATTTGTTTGGAATGCCTATAATAATTTTAAATGTAAGGTTTTTTCCATATATGGTGTGAAACAAGCAAGGAAGATAACATAAAACAATGCTTAACCAATTCTCATTTGTCATTTTTTGATCTTGTAGAATGAATTTTATTTACCCCAAATTCTTTCTCATTAGGCTTCTTGTGGAAAATGAGATTTAAAGTGAGTATTCTCAGCATTTCCAGAGAGTTGAGATTTCTGTCAGTTTTACAAAGTTAGGGGGCTTGGAGAGCAGGGAGGTTCAGGAGTTGGACTTCGCCTTCCTCACGCTGTTGGTGATACCTTCATCTTCAGCAATGGGCAGCAAAGACTCCCAGCTCCCTGTTGTGATGTGAGGATTTTGCTGAGAAGCTAATTCATCAGGAAAATCTCCTTCTGAGTTTATGCTGAGGCTTTGAACTTTCTGCACAAGCAAACAGAGAGCCATGCTCGCTCTTGGGAAGACAGTGTGGAAGCTGCCCTGAGTGACTTGGGGACAGAGGAGAGGAGGCTCCTCTCCTTGAGGAGAGCTTGAGCTCGAGCTCTGCTGAGGTACGTGGTAGTTAAAGGCCTCGTGCTACTGGAGCAGCAGCATCTACTTCAGAAAACCATTCACATGGGGGGACAGGTAGAATGAGGGCACATGTCTGTTTGCAGTGAAAGAGAAATGTAGGGCAAATATTGCTCAGTGCTGGAAAATATAAATATGTAAAGGATGTTCCAACATTCATGTAGAGTGTTTTAGGGTGGGAAGAGTGTCCCGTGTGAGCTTAGCATCTCTGTGATTGGCAGAGTGTGTCCTGGTTGAACCTAGATTTTAAAAGATGCTCAGGGATGTGGTGGTAAAGTTTTGACTCTCTCTGAAGAGATCTGAGAATGTTGCTGTCCTTGCTGTGCCTGGTCACTGCACTCTGCTTCTGGGAGGATGGAGCATCTGAAATTTTTAGTAGGAGGAGCTGTCCTTTCTGTCCACCCTATGTCTGTATTCCTGTGGAAATGGCTCAGTGAATCCTGCCTCTGGGTGTTTTCTCATGGGAGCCTCTTCATGACTGCAGGTAAACTCCAAAGGTGCCTAAGCCCATGCTGTTCCAGTCTTTCATTACAGAAGCAGTATGCTTTTCTTTTATCTGTTTCTTGCCTTGAGTTCAGACACTCAGATGATGCTTTTGATACAAATCTCTGCTGGGCACTGAGGTTTGAAGTTGAACACACACTTGCAAACCTTGTGTTTCCTACGTTTCATGGTAAGGGATATGTGTGTGATGGTGTTGCTGATTCCAAGTGCTGTGGGACAGTTCAACAGTAGTTGCCATTGTGGGAGTAGCCGTTTGCAGCCTCATAACTGCACTGTTTTCCTAGTATTCCTCAGTTTTATTCAGGAGGCATTTCTCACGTTTCCAACTAATAAAACACAGATGCCAAATATAGAAAGCAAGAGGGGAAATCCCTTGCAATTTACCTTCATATGACCATGCAGCAGCCGACAAAGTTCTGCCTTTTCTTCATGAATAGGAAGAAGAAAATGCCTTGACTAATGTGCCAAGTCTCCGTGTGATAAAAGGGATCTCAACTAAACATCTGGACTTTTACACCATATTCCCTGCCAAAGCATTTGAGGAAGCTGGCCTAGCCTTCAGCCTCCAGCAGCACTACGTTAGAGTAGGGGCAACTTTATTTGGAGCAGCAGATTTCCACCCTATATTGCCCTGACTGCAAAAAGCCACTCTACATTCCATCAGGACAACACTCCAAGTGCTTTCTGACTTGAAAATGCTGCCCCTGTGTTCTCTTGGTCAGAAAGGACTGGATATTGTCAGAAGTAAGCACTTTTACATGACCATCCAGATCAGTCTAAAGCTATTCTTTCTGGAAGCAAACTGAAGAGTAGTAGTTAACATTGGAGAACAAGAATTTGTGGCTTGTAGCAGCAAATCAGGTTGAGCGATGTGTCTGAGAGCAATTCTGCAGGCAAACCATAAAATTCCATTCAAATTGAAATGTAGCAGAGATTGAAGAACGGGTTTCTCCACCAAAGAGAGGCTGGAGCAAAGAAAGTCTTCAAGAAAGTCATCCAAAATCTCCTGGCCTTGGTCAGGGTTTAAGGAAAAAAAAACATCATCTCGTGACTCCAGCAGACAGATGAGCAGACAGCTTCAGGAAGAAGAACCATGCCCAGAGACATGTAAGAAAATTACTGGTGTGCATTTATGGAATGAAGTAGATGCTAACTCCATTTGGTGTGTTGGTAACCCTTTTGTCATTAGAGGAACCAAACATATTTGAGGTATATCCTTAAACACCCCTCCATGTCACTTTGCAATGATTAGTGGTTCTAAGAGATTTTTACATTCCAGCAGTTAGTACCTAAAACACAGAAGAAGTTTAAGTGAACTCTCCTGCAGCAGTGAGCGTGGTTGGTCACAAGCTTGAAACATTTAAGCACAGAATAATGATATAGAAAAGCAAGCAGAAAATGAGGCTTTTTAATCAATCACGTGCTAAGCTTGAAAAATGTAATACAACAAGCAATTCAATAGATGAGATGAGGAAGAGATCCACAGGATATCAAATTTACAATATAGAGATCAGAATCTCATACTGAGTCATTTTCAAGAGCTGGAGAAAGAAAATCTTTGTTGTTCTTTTCAGAGCTCAAACTACTTGCAGTCATCCTGATAAAGGAACAAGACTTTTTTATTGTCTTTATACAAATAATACTTTGAAGGCTACAAACAGATGGAGTTCATGGCTGCAGGGCTTTCACTGAGTAATCATATGTTCTATCTTTCAGGCTGAATGGTCATAGAAAAATAAGAAAGACGTGAGCAGGGGGTGATTATGTAAAACAACCGCTTTTTGGTATTTCTTTCCTTATGCAGAACCAAGGCAAAAATAAGAACAGGAAAAAACAAGATCTGGCAAATGTAGGCATTAATGATATTGGTGAAATTTCAGGAACATGCTTAGGGCTGAATGGGGCAAAAATAATAAATATATTTCCAGAATTCAGAAAAGTTAAAATTAAATTAGAATTTTCCTTCCATCCAGATACCTCAGGGATCTCACTTTCATAATATTACTTGTATAACACCATTTCTAAAAATCTTGATATTCCCAAACATGTTCAAGTTAACATTTTTTAATACTTTCACGCCAGCTTTTACCTTAAGGCATACACTTCCCAAGCTCATCCACTCTTTTTCCTGTAGATTTAAAATTTCAGTTCATGTCCTTTCCTACCTGTACATTGTGTTTAGAATATAAATCTCATTTGGACTTAGCCCTCTAATATCCAGTCTCTGAAAAGATGAGAAATATTGTTTTCAAAAGGAATATTGGGGTAAGTACATTTAAGAGAATTAATGCAAGAGCAAGCAAGGTTCCTTGTTCCTATCTACAGGGAAAGGCTGTTTTCCCCTGAACTCGGTTCCTAGAATAATCTAAGGTAAATTTGGATGATGCACCTATGATGGAAGCTGGACCATAAACCAGTGCAAATGCAGAGAACAGCCAGGTCTTTGGGCAGCAGAAGGAAAGCATCAGTGCTAAGTTCACACTGGGACAAGTCTCTGTGACTCACAAGGGACATACCAAAACTCTGTGTTTAATTAGGTCCAGGAAGATTCAAAGGACAGATATATAGGTGAGAGATGGTGAAGAAACATGCATTCCCTGGAGGTCCCACAGGTTCTCTCTCCCCTGGGTCTCTGTGCCCCTGGCTTAGGGCAGCTCTGACATGGGAGCTACGTGGCCATGGATCGGGCTACTGGGAGAACAATCTCAGGGGAACCAAATCCAGTAGCCTTGTAGAGGTGAGGCTGCACAGCTCCACACCTGGGTCCATTCACTAGTGAGGCTGAGCATGTTTCCCCAGCCACATACACACATGTATATGTGTGCAAAACACACACAAACACATTCTCATTGCAGGTCACACACATCAGCACAGACAGAGGTGCTCAGTGCTCACGCCAACACAAACAGCCCCAGTGGCCTCATGGTCCTCACCTCTCTGGCTAACCAGGCTGGAGGTCACTAGTAATTATATCTATATGCATACCTATAGGGTGGATCCCTCCAGAAGCTAGGCTCAAATACCAAATCCTAGTGTCCAGTTGTTTTCACCTGGACACACGAGTCCCCAGTGCTGTAGCCCCACTGCAGCTGCTGGTAAAGGTCATGGCACGTACACACACGTGCACATGTGCACCAGGTCAGGATGTCACAGTAGCACACACAGACACACACATGCATGCACCCAGCTCCCAGGGCACCTCACCCACTCTCTGTCTTCTCTGACTTAATCTTTGCAAGTGATCACACACTTACTCATGTTGTCCTCACCAGTTTTTGCTCTGCAGACGCACAGTTCCTCCCACCCACTGCAGTTACTGGCTTTTAGACCTCCAGCCACACATGTGCACACGAGGCACAGACTATGTCCAGACAATTGATACCCTCCTTTAGACAGGGCCAGCCCCTTTTAACTTTGTCACTCTTCATGTCATTTGTTTCTAAATTTGTTCCTCTGCAAATGGTCTTGAGCCCTCCCATTCCTCAGCTTTGGTTTTTCCACCAAACATTGAATTCTAAATCTCATGTTATCCCCAAATGCTTTTCTCTTGCATCTCATAATGTATCCCATATCCATAGGGAATGATCTCCTTCAGTCCTAAAAGTGCTCCTGTTGACTCTTTGTTATGGGTTTTGTGCCTGGACACAGGAGCTTGTGTCTCCTAGACACTGCCACTGTCCCTCTGTGCTCTTCTGGGCTCGTGGAGATGGGTCTTTGACAACTATTTTGTCCCTCCGTGATGGGTCTGGGAGGAGCTGAGGGAGGATATTATTTGGCTTACCTCACCTGCCGTTGTCCCTGTCCTCCTTTGTGAGCTTGCAGATAAGCTTTTTACCATGCAACCTAACATTTTCTTTCTTTCAGGAAAAAGATAGAAGGAAAATAGCTGGCAGCCACTGTTCCAGATGTCAGAATACTAAATGTCTAATTTAATTTAAACTAATTACGATGTCAGAAACTACCTACCAAAATATAGCAAGAGCATAAAAAAAACTCTTGTGAATTCTTCATGTTGAATGAATGTATAGATACCATAGGCAAAGTGTGATTATTTAGATGGCTGCTAAGCAATCTTCAGCAGCTCACAAATGAGTATATGAGAGCTATTCTCTGTTTTGGAACCTTGAAGAATAATGGTCTTTTTGTGTCAGGTAAGAACCAGATTTTTAATCTCCCAGGTTTAGATCCTTTATATCAGACAGCTAGATCTGAAGTGCCTTTGTACAAGGTTCTGTACTTTGATTCACACTAATGGAGAAGATGATTGAAGGAGTCATCGTGATAAGTTAATTGGTCTCTCATTTATATATACTTGTGCTTTGGCTAAAATTTTAGAAGGAGCCACCATTAGTTCCTTATGAGATTGCCAGTAAGGCCCTGGTCAAGTACTGGTGCCTGGGTAATGTACTCACACACTTAAATATACTTCTGAGCAATATATTTACAGGAAGCTAAAACAAGAAACCAATAACTTCCTTGCTTTCAAAAAAGAGCAAGAGATGATCTCAAATGATCTGGGGCCTCACAGGAAACTTTGGGAGAAGCACTGTCCTCCTCTTGAACAACAGCCAAGTCCCACAGATGTATATGAGACATAGAATATTCAACATTTTCACTAGAGAGGCCTGGAAAATCAGTGAACAAAGACAAGTGATGCTGAGAAGGGCAAAATAATGTTATATGAGGAAAAAAATTCCACTTACGGATGCACAATGAAATCACGAAGACTTTTTTTTAGACACGCTAGGAACACTTCTCTGTGAAAACAACTGCAGTCAAAAGAGCAAGCAAAAGACTGCATATAGAAAACAAGGCAGAAGACAGCATTGCTTCAACTTGTAAGTTCTGTGTCCTGTATCCTGCATGTTACAAGAAGATCAAACCTGCCTTAGAAATGATATGGTAAAATAGAAAAAAATTAGGAAAACCGTAAGTGTCTTTAGGGTGTGTCTGAAGCCTCATTTGGACGCAAGGAATCTCATTTTCCAGCTGCCAAAACAGCTGAGATGGTACTTGAAGCTTCCTCTTTGTACTCATGCAAGGACAGCACAACAACACGGCAAGGGAAAGCACATTCAGAGTACAACCATTATTATAGGAAACAATACATCACTAAATGCAATTCTGCATGGTCTGATTCCACTGGGTCTGAAAATCCCAAGGAAGGAAGCATTTCTGATGCTTTTCTTCTCTTGAGTTGTACTGGTGAATGCCAGCTCCCCAGCCCATCCCGCCCTGCTTCTGCATTAGGTGAAGAGGGATTACAGCACTTGATTATTCTGACAATTTTCCAGCTATTACTCCTCTATTATATGTAAAGTTGCAGCCAAAAAATGGACACTGGATGGTACAATAATGATTGCATTCAAGGGAAGCATTACCTTAGGTTTTGCAGGGTGGGCATCCAATGATGGGGCTTCTGGAGCTGGGAGATGTGCTTTGAAAATCCAGTGTCCAGTTCCTGATACTCTGGATTATTAAGCATATCTCTGCACATCCACAAGAATTAAATATTAAAAAAAAAAGTAGTCATTGTGTGATTTCCCAGAACTGGAGACTCCAGGGTATTGTAAGGAAAGAAGGCTCACACATGCTGCTCTGTATTCTTACGCAGCTATACACAATTAGAGGGCATTAGCTTTCATTTATGAAGGAAGGATTTTATCTCTTCTGTTTTTAATTAAATCACAGACCTTCTCACTAGTTCATAAATTGGCACGCCTGTAACTCATCTTCCGCAGAAAGAAGTTGGATGTCAACACCCTGTAGGATACTCTTGCCCAGCTAGTCTTTAAAATTGCAGTTATTTATTTCAATTAAATAAAAGTTACTAGGACTGGGAGTTTTACATTTTGCTGTAGGAACAGTGAATTGATTTCCGCCTGAATGACAAGTTTCAGTCACACTTCAGTTACAGTTCACAAAATATTCTGAGTGGTTTGTCAGCAGATATAATTGAGTTCCTTTAATCAGGCTTAGGGTAAGATGCTAAAGGGATTCCTCCAGGCTTTTTTCAAGCTGCATGGTTACTAGTTCATTTAATAGTTCACATTCTTTCAACTTCCTTTACATATGTGATTTTTGCCTGGATAATATATGTGGGCTAAATCCTTGGAATTGGCTGGATATAATACTCCTGCTTATAAGAATTCAGACCTTAAAAAGACGGTAGAAAGAATGACACAGTGTTTCTCCTGGTGTTTAATGAAGCAGCTGTTCCTAAGCAGAGGAGCAAAATGGGTTTATATAGCTGCAGATAGTTTTGTGGAAAAAAAGTGGATATTTTTAATGCATTTAAAGTAATCCTAAGTGTTCTTTTCAGTTGTTTGAAAGGTTGAAATTGCTGAAGCTACTTTTATCAAATCCAAGATTTGTGTCCTTCCCTTTCCAAATGTCTTATGTACTCCTAAAAAATGACTTAGGAAACTGAAATGATGAGAAAGGAATAACACAAAGGAGTATCAATATTGGCAAGGAAAGTTATATCTTCTCTAAAAGATTCCCTGAAATGTGGCAGCAGTTCTTTATTTGAGGGACCTGTATGTATCAACATAAATGCTTCCTAACTCCCAAGAAAATCTTTCAGGGCTCAAAGTTTCATTTAGCTCAAAACTTCATATTTTCAGACCCACTATACAATTGTTCAGTACTGCTGTAGAACTCATGTTGGCATGTATTATTTCCTTTCATATCTGAAATTGCTGTAATTTTACTTTCATGTGCTGCACGAAAGGCTGCTGGAGGCAGTGGAAGATATACCACTCCCTTTGACTGAGGGATCATGGGCTCCATTAGTGACCAAGCATCACTGTTTGGGAAGGATTTTAGACTCCTGACTGCCAGCAGATAGTGAATATGACATCTGTAAATCAGTCTGTCCAGAAAGCTCTGGGTGTTCAGGGGTGCAGCCATAGCAGTCAGCTGCTCTCAGGCTGCACGTTACACACTGTGGAGGGGCTGGCAGGATGCTCTGGGATTAATGGAGTTCAGGAGCTGGTCCACAGAGCCAGGCAGCCCCACACTAGGCTGGGAAGGGCCTGTGAGAAGCTGGCAAGGGCAGGAATGGGACTGAGGGTGCTGCCACAGCAGCCCATGGGTCGGCTTGGCTGCCCGAGATGGCTCCTGCTGCTTCTGGGGAAGAGGTACATCCAGCTCCCATTTCTCAAGAGAGAGTCACAAGAATTTGGAAAAGGACTTGGCAAGTAGCCCAGGAATAAAGAAAGTAGAGAAAAATGCTTTTTCCGTCATTTAGTCAGCATCTGGCAGAGGCAGGGTATGGGGCTTGTCTAAAGGACAGCTGATGTTTAGTACAAACAAGCCTTGTGTTTGAGTGTCTGGACACTTCAAAATGTTATGATCAAAAGAAACAATAGATAGATAAGTACTTTTATGTTGCTTGACCTTGATGAGCAGTCTAACAGCTCACTTTGCCATCCTCACTGCATGTAAGAAGATATTAAATGAATTTCATTTTTCCTTGAAAAGCTCAAATTCATTATGAAGCAATCTCTCCTCATGCTGCTGAGACCTCATACCCTAGGAAAATAATTTTCATTCTGCTCCCTGCATGGTGCTACTCTTCACCTTCCCAAGCAGACCCAAGTCTTAGCTAGCCCCAGTGGTTGCCCAAGCTGTATTTTTGCCGTGCTCTTCCCTTGCACCAGGGCCATATCAGCCACCACAGCCCCTATCTCATGGGCACTGCCCCACGCCATGGAGGCCCTGAGTCCCTGTACCAGTTTGCTGCCCAAGAGAGACTGCCAGCTAGACATGGAAACAAAAGAAACTCTGGGCTGGTTTTGACCTGCTAAGTGTCCCTGAGTAACTCGGAGCCTTGGATCTCCTATGTTAAGGAACCAATGATACCAATCTTCTTCTGGTAAAATAAGCATTATTATCATCCTCTACTTTAAAGAACATGTTTGTGTCAGTCCTAGGAGAGCTGTTTTCCAAAGGAGCATGAATTCATCAGAATGCTCACATGATTTGGCCCTTAGTGTTTCAGAAACAAAAATGATGAGTTGCAGCCTCCCACCCCACCCACAGTTCCAGAAAATGTGATATAAGATGACAGCAGAGATTTTCAATCAGATGATGTTGTTTTCTGGGCTGTTGTAGGCCAGATCTAAAGGTTCAGAACTCACATCCCTTTTTCAGTACCTCAAAGAAAGCTTCTCTTCTGCAAGCTACTTTTTTCCATGTTTCACGATACAGTGCAAAATGATGCTGAAAGTAGCTGGTGATTTACCTACAATCTGCCTGAGAAACAGCAAAATACAGGAGATCTCAGAACCCAAACCTGAGCAGAAATATCCATCTTTAATGCAGAAAGTGATGTAAAGTTCAGCTTGACTTCAATACTGGGCAGAGAAGTCCACTAGTGCCCTAGTTTGCAACTCCGTATCAATGCCCCTGATCTTCAGGTGTGAGTGCCACTTGCTTCCCAGAACTCCCAGGGTTTGTGCCTGCTCTCCTCTACCTTGATGGATTCTACAAAGCTTTCTTAGTTGTGTGTTCTTTGTTACAAGCTCTCAAATCATCCCTAAAGTATCCCAGGAGCCTGATTTTGAGGCATGTCAAAGACGGGGGGATAAAATGTGTTGCCATTAAAGAGTTACATTTTAAACTCTAAAGGTCAAATTAATTTTAACAGAAGTATTTTCATGTATATGTGTCAACATTAGTCAACATAATGAAATCAGGTGCAGGGTGCCAGTAAATAACTCCACACTTAGCCAGTCTCTTTGATTAGTTTTGAGACTCCTTTTCACCCTGCATGTTTTAGGCAGGAGACTCATAACTATCCCTGCTGTGGGCTGGCATCCACTTGCCTTTTGGCAAACTCCAAAAGTGTCAGGTCCCACTTGTTTTTTTGCATTCCAGACACACACCTGGACTCTGCAGTCATGTCTAACTCTTGAGTTAGGCAAATGCTCGTCGTTTCCAGCAGTTGGTTCATTCTCAACTCAGCCAGGAAAGAGTCCTGACTCCCTTGTTCTTCTTGACAAAGCTCTTATCTGTTCCCTCTAGCTTTGGAAATGCTACTCTCCTTTGGGTGTTGTGCTGCTGCAGTTCTTTGCTTGGTCTAGACAGTAAGTAAAGAAAGTTCACAGGGACTTCTCTGCTTGGCTAAACCGCTAGTGAATCATGAATTTGCTGAGAGTACTCCCCTTGAATAGAGTAATCTAAAGAAAGAAGCCTTTTCATCCATTGATCCTGGCTTTTCTTATATATTTGTATATTAACTATCATATTGTAATATTATAATCACCATCACATTGCAATACAAATAAAATTGGTATGATAGAAGAAAATCCATGCAACCTAAAGCATGAAGCTGGGTCTGTGTTACTCAAATCGTTATCTACTTTTATTCATTTAGAATAAGACTAATAGAGCTAAAAATGAATACTATTGATAAATATTTCCTCCATTCATTGGCTTACATATATGTTTTAAAGTGGTTGTTAAACATACAGGCTGAATGTGCTCATTGAGACATACACTGAAAATCTTCATGGAAACTTTGGGAGAAGAGGTGGGGAAAGAGTAAAGTAATTCCTTGTTCCTCAGTGTTGTGTGGCATCACTCACAAGCAAAGAGGAGGAAAACTTTGTTTCAGAGATGGGGGATTCTGCTTTGAGATGAGTTGGAAAGGGGTTCTCAGCCTTTGTTATGTGCTCTTCATGTGCAAGTGGTGGTGAGCGTGGAAAAAAGGTCTGTGGTATGCAAGAACTGTCATGACAAAATCATCCCATCTTAACTCGCTAGTGGTGGGTAAGTTTTCAATTAAACCTCAGAGAAAATGGGGCACAACACAGCTGCTGTTAGGGAGAACATCTTATTAAATGTAATCTTAATGACACCATTGTCATTTTATCCTTTGTGACTTTATTTCGTGACTGAAAACTTATATTTCTTAATTATGTTTTAATCAGTAATCATGTCAAGAAATAAACCTGGCTAGTTCTCTGACATATGGCAAAGCATTCCTTACCCTGGCTGGTTACAAATCTGAAAACTGCGGCATTGGGCACCTTTAAAAATTGCTGAGTTACACAGTACAGTATGTTTCTCTTATCTAAAGAACAGTAGGATAAATCCCTATAGAGGTTCTTTGGCAATTTGTCACAAAACTTAGGAGACAAAAAAATTTTTCTTGAGACCAGTGATGTCTAGTGAAATTCTGTGACCAGCAGTAAAAAGCTGGAACTATGACTGGTGGGCTTCTTAATGGATTTTAACTGAGACCACACTTGACAGTAACCTGTAACTTTGGGGCAATGATGCATTTGGGGTTAACTGTACACCCAATCTCTTTCTCTCTCTCACTTCTGAGAATACTCTAAATCATCATGTTGGTCTCTGTATGTCTTCTTTCTCTTCTACACTTTATTTATTATGACTGCAAAATCTTTTGACATATCCAGTCCTCTTCTGTACATTATCACAGAGATTACCCCAGCTGAGGACCAAATTTCATGCGGAGATTTTAAGGGCCAAAATAGTATAAGGTCAAAGGGCCATGGACTGAGATGTTGATCTGGTGTGCCAGTTTTCCAGTGAGTAGTGATATCACAGTGTTAAGCCAGAATCATACTTAGATCCCCCTGACTGCACAACTTGCATGGCCACGTCTGTTGTCACCTGAGTGCACACTGTGCATTCTTGGAAAGAGCAGAACTCATGAACCTGGAGCCACAGGAAGAAGTCAAGAGGACCTTTTCATTGATAGAACAGTGCTAGTTACAATTTGTGCAGATTATGAGGGCTAAAAGAAATAAAAAAGAAGATAAATTCTATCTTTTGGTAAAGAGGAAAGAATAAATGGCAGTTTAAGAACCATTCAGGATGTCATCTGAAAATAATTACTTGGACAACAACATATTGCAGCCACACTGCAGACACACACATAAACCAAAAAGGAAATATTTGTTAGTGAATAAAACATCTCATTTTGGTGCTGCCAACTGAAAAGCACTCAGATTTTTCTAGCTACTACCCTTCCCTAAAAACTAATATAGAAGATCTATGAAAGAAAAAAAATGTGTAGTGAAGAATTCATGTTTTAGAAGAGCATGATACAGAGAAGAAAGAGTAACATTTGTCTGAATATACCTCTGCCCATGAGTTAAATCCTGAGTAGGTGCAAGCAACAGGTGACTTATACAATTTTGTTGGGGATTTTTTTTTAGTATCAGTACCTACAGTTTAGTTTTTTTCCTGATCTCTCTTTGATTGCATTTAGCCCTAGCCAGTCCTTTCTTTCTATCTTTATACAATCCTTAAATTAAATCTTTCCTTCAAATTTTTTCAAAACCATACCTTTTAACAAATAACTCTGTTTTAGCTGAACTCTTGCTTTTCTTATATTTTTTCCACCTAATAATAAGATTATTTAACTTTTTGTCTCATGTTTGTATTCATCGTTTGGTTTTGGGATTGTCACGTAGAGAAACTGCTGTTCCTGCTGAGTCAATGGGAGGTTTGATTTGTATCACTGGAAAGATCCCTTTGTGCTTAAACCATGGAAAATACCGAAATGTGATAGCTAGTGGAGAGGAGTGGAATTCTAATGAAATGAATTTGTGCTAATGAACATAGCTGGAAATTGTAAGAATATGCGTGGTTTGGGTTTAGGGTTGTTTTGTTGGGGTTTTTTGAGGTCAGCAAATGACTATGACTGATCAGCTGAATCATTCCAATCATCCATTAATCATCCTCATTACAGCCTTTTGCTTCACCAGTCTCATATCAAGTGGCTTGTAGTTCAGGTGGAAAAGATGGTTCCACACTTCAGCCTGCCAAAAAGACCAAGGAAGCAAGCTGGGCCTTGAAGTTTGTCTGCCAGCAATCTGGCTGCAGTTACCAATGGATAACATATTGATCTATTTAGGTGTAGGGGAGGGGTGAGAATCTGTGGGAAGGTTGATTACATGAATGTGGCCTTTAAATGTGGTAATACAGTAACTAGGAGAGGATAGATCAGTCACAAAGCCTTGAAAGCACTCTGAGCAGCTTATGTTTGTTGATACAGAATACAAGGAGAAGAATGGTACAGTCAAAACAATGAGCTAAGCAAACTAACTTTGCTGCTGACAGGCTAGAAGCAAGGCAAGATGGTATTTGTCAAAGCCAGGGAAACGAATATTGTGGGAAGCAAGTAATGAGAGAGTGAGTGATGTGGTTGTAAGTTTCTGCTGTGAAGAACGGTTATGCAGTGAGAATTGAAAGGTAGACATGGATAAGGAGGTCACATCTAAGATTATTCACAATCATAAGTCTTTGTGGTATTTTCCAGTGGTAAGGCTAAAGGTAATGGGAAGAAAGACAGGATTTGGCTTTGAACATTTTGCACTTAATCTTAAAGTCTTAAGTCAGAGCACTAAGAGGAAATGTCAGTGCAGCAGACTATTAGTTCAGTTTAAGTTGAGACACATCCATGGATGGATAATAAATCTGTTGGTCACTGACCTAAAAATGATAGATGATTTTTTATTTACCAGTATGGCTTATTTATGGGCAAAAAGCATAGAGGGAATAAGGCTGCAAAGTTTCTGCTGAGTGCTGGGTCATGGAGAAGATGAATAAGCACCTTCAGAGCTTTGCTACAGGAGCAATTGCAGAGGGAGAAGGTTAACTGTGTGAAGATTAAGTTACAGACATCAAGTGAGAATATTCTGCTGCTAAGAAGAAGACAGTAATAGGGTGGGTTAAACACCAGGTTTGCCATTTGATCAAGAAAATGATTAGAGGTTGTCTTAAAACGATTTTGAAAGGAGTACAAAAGGGACAAATTAGTTTGTATGGAAGAGGAATCTCATCTAGATATTGTAGACAGCACTGAAAAATAATGGTGCACTAGTGATGAAAATGTTGGACTAAAGAGTGACTTTCCCTAAAATGAAAGAGATTAAAGCATTAGAGGCAACAGCAAAATTTTTAATTTGTCCTATCTCTGTTGCACATATGCTTGTTTGGCAAAAGTCTCTTTCCTTATGCATGTGTGTGTCTTAAATGAAGATCTTAGATACTGCTGTAATATACCTGATAGTGAGACTACCAAAAATCTGTTTCATACCTCAAGAAACTGTCTACCTTATATCCATATGTACTGTCATCTGCACAGAGTAGCTTCAAAATTAAACATTTTTTAAACAAATGTTTAATCTCTCAAGTTCTCTTTTATCATTTTATTAGTAACATCTTCTAGGTGTGACCTTAATGATGGGTGACGAATTTTGCACCACAGTGTCAAAAGGCACAGAACTTCAAAAAATAGCAGAACTGTGCTGCAATACTGCTGTGGTTTGGGTATCTGCAATACTCAAACAGGCCTTGTGCCCTGTTCTTCATGGACAGAACTTTTTGCAATCACTGCCACTCTCCCACACTGACAGAGATGGGCCAGCAGTATCTGCAAGCCTCTCTGCTCCACGAGGCTGTGAGCAAAGGCTGCAAACTGGCCATGCTTCCCTTTGCTCCCTGATAGCATGGCCACCTCTCCCCTGCAGAGTCAGAGAGGGATGGCAGAGGAGCAGAGCACAGAAAGGACCATTTTATGCTGGGGCAGAGAGTCCTCTGGGAATGGGAAAAGCAGACTCAGCCCTTGTGTTCCTGAACATCAGTGTAGGGTCAAAGGCCTGTTGGAACAGCAGTTCTTCCTCCTTCCCCTGTGGCATCAGATTGGCAGGGAAGCTGTCTGAAACCCTATTGATCGCTTGTTCAGAAAGTTCAATAGTGTCAGGAATGTTGCAATACCTTTTCTTCTTTTTGAATTGAAGTAATGAAAGAATGAAATGCTTTTCTGCTCTGAGAGGAGTCCTAGTGCAGTGATTCTCAGTGATGGTTTTTTTGTTGGGTGGTGGTTTTTTTGTTTGGGTTTTTTTGTGTTGTCAACAAGTTTGCCCTTCTTAAATGTTGTTTTGTGAAATCCTTAGAAATTAATCACCACAACTACAGAGATCTACAGCTTCATGGCTCATCAGCACTATCCTATGCAAGGAGGTAGTGTTCCGCCTGCAGCCTCTGCCTGCCAAGGAGGTGAACATATTGATATGCCTTCTCTTTGGGGATGACTTGCATTGCCAGCCAGCTGCACCTCCTGGGGTGGGCAACACAGACCTGCAACATGATCATCTGAGCCACAGCATCTGGGCAAGAAAGATGAAAAGGGCATCACATCAATGGTACCTATTCCTGTCCAGTCCCTGTGGAGGACTACAACCTGGACTGCTCCTTTGTTTGACTGTTTATGGGGGTGAGAGCAGGGTTCCTCACACACCTTCTTCACCACTATTTCTAAACAAAATCTGGCTCTGTCTGACATCCAAATGTGCTGCGAGTGCATAAGGAGGAGCACTCAGGTGAATTGGAAACTGGATGCCAACTCCATATGATACATGATCCAACCACAAAGAACAACTGGCATCCTAAATCGATGTTACCCATTTAATAACCAATTTCCTGCATAGAATATTGTCTATAGAGATATAAATGGCCAAATCCTGTTTCTGATTTAAAGGAACAAGAGCATGTCTGTTTTTCACTGTAACAAACCAATGTTTATAGCACAAGCTGATAATATTTAAAGCATCACTTACAAAGAGAGTAGAGCTATAGGCCAGATTTCGAGGGATTAAAATACTGGTTTTGAGGAACCTGCCTTTCAGTCCAAATGTTTTGCAAGTACAGATTTTGAATTACTGTGTTGTCCAATCCTATGTATGCTTCTGGTCCTCAGGTCCTGTGTCTCAGGATCTAGACACAACTTTTCAGAGTTTTTTTTATTTACTTGATTTTTTTTTACTGATTTTCACTTAAGCAGTGACTGATTGTGAAAAGGCTATGTCTTGTGTCAGAGCACTCAGTGAGGCATCTCTCCTGGGGATGTTTCTGGGGCACTGTAAGAACTATTGCCCTCAGGAAAAGTTGACTTCCCTAAAGTCAAGATGCCAGAACAGACAATGTGAGTGCCTATTTCAGCAGAAAGTCATCTGGGTCAGCTTAAATCACCAAGGTAGGTTATTCTCAAACCATTTCTGTAGGAGGACACCTGCTCAGGTCCCAAGGGTACATGTTTAGGTTCACTTTTAATTTAAATTATTTTGAAAGGGAGCTAATCAAAATATGAAAATATTTGATGGTGATTAAATTTAGAATTCATGGATAATTAGCTGGAGGGGATAAAAAAAGCTATCTGCAGATGCTGAATTCAGCATGTGTCAGTAGAGCTCCAAAAGCACATCCTTCCTATAGTCTTCAGAGCTGCTTTTCTGGGGTTGTCATGCAGTGTTTTGGGAAGACACTGCATGAGCACAAAGTTCTGTAAGTAAAGATAAGACAGAACATCAGGGCCTCCTTAGAGATATCTCTTATTTCTCTGACCGTGTGCAGCCAGCTTTACAGAGCTATTCAACTTTTCAGAAATCCATTCCCAGCTAGAAAAGAGCCGTTCCTACTGGGAGTTTTGCTGTGCTCCAAGAAACTTTTGTCAAGTTCCTGAATAGTGGGGAAGTTCCTAATTGCTTTTAACCATCTCTGCCCTCCCCCCTGCTTTGTTACCTTTTCTCTGCTTTTGACCCCTGAGATATTCTGGAGCACCTCTCAGCTCTCAGAGGAAGCCTTGAAGCTGATACAAAGATCTCCACAGACAGCACTATTTGCCATGTACATGCTTTATTGATCTTAGCCCTAAGAACCATATTCTCAAGCTCTGCCTCCTGGTATGCTATCTTTTAGCTATTGATATAACTACAAATAAAGAGGATTCCTGACACATTGTATGTTCTTTCCCCCACTATAAATGGTTGCATTTTTATTTAGATGGGATGCAGTTTTGGACCATACTGCAGTTAGCAAGCAGCGCTGCAGTGGCTGAGCTGTTATTCTCATGGAGTCTGCAACAATCTCTGTGACAGGTATATATGTTGTGGAGCCAGCCAGCCCCACTTTGAAGCTGTTGAGCCTTTGCACTGCTTTGGTCTTCCCTCTGCAAGCTGCTTCTTTGCCTCTCTGGTAGAAGGGATTGGCAGCATTAGCCTCACCAGAACAAAACAGATACAAAAAACTTTTTAAATAGGACACATCCACACACAGATTGAGGTGGCACTTAAGAAAGTGATATATCAATAAATTATCAAAATAAGCATGAGTGCCCTGCCTGAATCCAAACAAAAAAGGGATAATACTCTTTTAAGATGAAGGCAAAGTCCCCTTGGTTATATGGGGGAGGGACAAAGGGGCAGTAAGGACCCTGTCTGCAGAATTAGTGATGCTGCTACTGGAAGACCGGCTGCAGTTTGAAAGCATGACGCAGAACTGAAGGAAATTCAGACACGAGCTGCATAAAGGGTTTAATATCTGCAAAAGCAGCCTTTTTAATGAGAAACTAGGGATGCCAATCCATTTTCAATCACCAGCTCAAGGCTCATTAGTGGAGTAGGCAGATGTTAATTTTGACATCCTAAGGCTGAGCGAGTGGAGCCTGATTTCTTCTACTGTGGAAGTCAGATGGAGCCTGAGCAGTGGTAGCAAGACAGTTCTAGGGTTTGGGCATGCTGCTGCTCCTGCTTCTGGGAGATGGGAAGAATGGGGCTGGTGATGCTGCTGAGGAAGCAGGCTTTTTCTCACACCAACAGTACTTTCTATGCCACAAACTCTCTTTTCTCAGGAGACGCATAAATCTGGTGGTATGACATGGTCCTAGACATGCAAATGCTAATGTCTGTGATGGTATTGTATTTTTGGTGACCTTTTCTGTACTGCCCTCAGAAACACCCTAATCTCTCTGAGTCTAAGGGGACATCCCCACAACTTCCAAGGTGACCAGAGTGGTACTTAGGTCTCCCAAAACAGAGCTGGAACATGGTCAGGTCATATCCAGCAGAGCAGGATACCTTCAGCACACCCCGAGGTATGACGAGCTCACTAGTCACTTGTGTATACTTATATTTTCACTCCCTTTGGACCAAGTTTTGTCTCTTATAAGAAATTTCCCCTTTGAAACTTTCTAAGGAGCCCAGATAAATCTAATCTTCCTGAAACTTATTCTTTTGCTTCATTATCTAAGAAACCATCTGATCATTCCTCTCAATTAAAATAAGTATTTTTACTTCAGCTCCTTGGAGATGCAAATGTCTCTTGCTAGAACAAAGTCCTTGACTAGCTAATTTAATAACTCTACCTGCTCTCTTTATTCCTTCTCCCTTTTCGTCTCTGACATGGTGAAATTATCATAAACTTACTTTATATTCTCTAACATTAGGTATATGTCAAAAATGTTCAATACAAATATCTAACCATGATAAACGAGTCTTGACTAAAAACAGACACAATGGTGATTAATCACTTTGGGGTGATGTGATCCCAACTAGCCTCTTACTAGGCGTGTGTGGCAGTCTCCCATTGCAGTTTCTTCCAAGAAGGACAGAGTGTGGTCATGGGCTTCAGAGATTTTGATATTCCAGTGACTCTGTGAAGGCAGGTAACTAACTATTGTGACACCATAAACAGAGTGGAAAATTCAGAATTAAGTTTATGCCATTATGAAGCCATAACCAGTCTCAGCAGCCAACATTATAGCATCTTGTTGAGCTTTGTTAGCTGAGACAGTTTCAGGAAAGTACAGAAGCAGCTAGTCCTCTCTTTTTGGTATAAACTGTGTACTTTATGTCGTGTCTTATTCTCATCTCATATGGAGATGTTTTTCAAAATTAGGAGGCATGCAATTCAGGAAATGTGTTACTGGAACTATTGCAGTGAGTAGTGCTTATTGTTAATAGAGTTGCTCGGGGTTTTTTTGTGCTGGTAGTTTCGTGACATTGTTAAGAGCTTTGTACCATCATCTATGTGCTGTTCTTTGTCATACCAAAGTTCAGATTATTAACGGAGTATTAAGATTCTGGGTTTTTTCCTCCAGATTTTTTTTCTAATGTCAATGGAAAAAAATAGGTCTTTTCTGGACAAACTTCACCCAGCACATCATTCTTCACACATGCTGGTTTTGGATAAAAACCTACCATCACCTCTGATGGATCTTTTCTGAGCTGAAGCAGGGATTATTTCTTTATAGCCTTCCCAACTACTGCAATGTAAGTAGTATAAGAATAGATTATTTGTCTTTGCTCTTCATTAAATACTGAGGTAATTTCTGCAAGAACTAGCAGAACTGTGTGGCAAGGTACCTGGAGTCCCCATTTGCTGGCAGGGACCACTCCAGCTATGGGCAAATCAGGCAGTGCCAGATTAGTTCAACAGCCACATCCCATCTGCCCCTTTCATCTGTCCTGAAACTTTGCAAATCCAGCTGGTTGCTGGACCAGGGAAAGGCTGGTGGGGGTTTTGTGGAATCTCCTTCCTGCAGCAGTGGGAAATCTGGCTCCTCTCTCTCTGCTTCCTGCAGGAAGGAAGTCCCACCTTCAGAGGGACCACGTTCTGCATGCTGAAAAGTAGAGAAGACACACAGAAAAATCGTGCACACACACAGATTAACTTTAAACCCACACACACAGATTAACTTTAAACCCAATTGTGCCTGTCGGCATACAAACAACATAGAAACATATGATATAGCTGTCTAATTATTAAACAAGGTGCATATTTTTAAAGGCTGAATCTTGGGGAGATATAAAACACCCATTGACATTTTTTGTCCTTTTTTTTTAAAGAGCAGCTAAATTCTGTTGACCTTTTTATGTGATTGAATTAAAAAGTTTTAAAGCCCCACAATAAGTTTTTTAAAGTCAATCAAAATTTTGGCATTTCAGTATATCTGGCATTTCAGTATCCTAATTTTCATCACCAAAAGGATCAATACTGCTATCCTTCTCTCTTTATGGTATTTTATTTCCTTCAGAAGTTGACTTGAGTGTCAAAGAGGATCTCTAGATCTCTGCCAAGCAAGATTTCAATAAGAAATGGTGGGAAATATTTGTTGTGACAGATTATTAAATATCTCCCATTTTTGTGTGACATCCTGACTTCATTTCCCTCAAACCTTTCACAGCAATAGGTACAGGATCTCATGGGCCTAATAGTAAACATAAATTCTGTAGCAGACACGTAACTGAGTTATTGAGTTTTTAGATTACATGATTCTGTGAGATGGTTTTCTGACATAAAATGCCATCTGCTTTTACTTAATTTTCCTTGTTTCCTTCTCTAAGTAAACAACAAGAGAATATGTTTGTTCTGAAAGGTAGTTCCTCTGAGGCCCGTTATTTTCCTGCATCTCTCTAAAAAGACAAGATGTGAATTTGTTAGTGAGTTACAAGACATTTCAATATAAAGCACATCCAAGGAGCCAAATAAATGCACTTCATTTGATATATCCTGACATGGCTGAAAGTTCAAATTTTAAAGTCAGATTTACCAGAAGGCTTCTGGAGCCACAGTCAGGAGCAGCTAACAGCTTTATTCTCAAATTATTTCCTCTGTTTTCTCCAAGGAAGATGTATTCGCATTTTGCAACACTACAGTTTATATTGCAGCCCCTTATTAATGTTATAGGGGGTAAGACACATCAAAAATTGAGAATAAAATAAAGCTTTCAAACTTTTCCATCTTCCCACCAGAACAGGATAATTTTACAGCTTTTCAACAATACTGGCTGGCAGCCAAAAGATACTTACACCAAATCAGTGTCAGAGCTTTAATAGCTCATAACATTTTAATGTCTTTTAGTATATCAGATTATTATAACAGTACTATAATATAACAACATTTTTCTCAATTAACACTTAAGAAATATATTCCTTGCCATACTCTTTCCTTGCATTTACTCTTTCTGTACTTAGTAGTGTTTTCCACACTCTCCCTTTCACTGAGGGGAAGATTTGATTTTCAAATGGCCTTTGCAATGTTTGCTTTTGGTTGAAAGAGAGCTGTAGTGCTGCTGAGAACATCATTAGCTGTGGGGCAATATTACCACACAAATACAAAGGCACCTGATTAGACTAGAGTTGCCTGATCTATAGTGTAGTTCAAACTGCAACTAATCCTATGGGTAGTTGCAATTAAAAAGACCTTGGTTCTATGTTAGGTTTAGAAAGTTAGTAAATTGAGACTGGTTATTCATCTCGACTTACCTCTTGATTTCTGAAGTCTATTTAATATAGTAGTAGTAGTAATAATAATAATAGTGATAATAATAATAGCATAGTAATTTAAGTTTCAAGTTATTCCCATGGACTGCAGGGTTTGCCTTTTAGAAAGGTGAAAAGAGGTCCATTTTTTTCAGAATTCAGAGCACAATGACAGCAAATTTCTATATTCCATAAAGCTGTTAAGGTCCTTTGATAACAATCTTACAACCAATATGCATGAGATACAGGCTTCAAATAATAGAAGAATGTGCCTGGGGAAAAAGGTAGCTTAAAATATTCTGCACTTACTTCAATAAACCTATTTTAGAGAAGGACTATAGTCAGTGGGACATTATAGGGCACCCTGTGTGACAACAGACTTCCTAAGTCCTTAGCTCCAAAGAGTTTGGCTCCTACTGTGTCCTTTGGCTTGCAGCCCTCTCACAGTGATAGGGAGCTGAAACCAGAGACTGCTTTGGGCATGCTGGGTGAGAAACCACTCCAAGGAGCCCCATGGCTGCAGAAATCGTCTGGGGTTTAGGAAGCTGAGGCTCAGGCCTGTTTCAAGGTTGTGAGCACATGCCCCCCACCCTTGCCAAATGCAGGCACCCAGGGTTGGTGGTGGCTGGGCCGTGGGGGTCTCCAGAGCTTTGGTGGACTCCTTTACTTATGAACAACCAGCACCTATCTGTTGGGTCAAAGGACACTCTGCAGCCCAGGGACTCAGGTGGCATGTGGGAACTCCACATCCAAGCCCACAATGCTAAATGTTTAATACCCACTGTCATATTTTGACACTAATTCAAGCCCTTGTTACTAGGCTCAGCAGAATGGACATGGAAAAGGCAGTGTCCTCCCACACCTACAGATGGTCTCATCAGTTCAAGGGCAAACAACTTTGATGGGTTTGGAAAGTTTATGCTGTCTTTGTGTGTACTCTGGATGTTCTGCAGTTAAATAAGAAGTTCAGAATTCAGCAGGTGTAAACAGAATTTTCTCAATGCTATATCTACGGTGCTATACTTGAAAAAGTGCATTTGTCATAGACGAAACTGAGTTTCTGAAAAACATTTATTAAAAAAGACTAACTACAGCTTTCAGCAGGCTTGACAAGATTTCATGTTTCACTTTTCATCTTTACAAGTGCATTAATAGCTTTTAAGGCTAAATGATATGAGTGTTAGTGCTAGATATTTCAGCAGCGCATTAGAGATGGAGAAAACAGAATTTTGTGGCTTTGTGTACATGCCTAGTGATCAAGAGAAAAAGCACAGTGGCTTGGGCTCTTTGAAAAAATCAGGATTCCCCCCAGTCCAAACAAATTCATAAAGAAATTTTTGATTAAAGAGCTGAAATTAAATTAAATTTTCATTGCTCAACTGATATTTCTCACAATATCCTGAATATTTGAATAACTCAGTATTCCTAAACATACCTTTAAAGCCTCTAAAAACCAAGAAGTTAATTCAGAGGTTGTTTGAGTTGCATTTGTCACTACCACTTTCACCACTTCACCATTTTTGCTTGCCTGATGAGACACCAGAAGCCTGTCATGTGGTCAAATGTTCAGTAGTGAACTGCAGAAGTGAAGCATTTTTGAATAATTCAAGTCCTGAAATATCACTTATTCTCTCCATCTTATGAACATTTACATGCAGAGCAACTGACCTGGAATAATTAGATCCAACCCCAGAAAAAGCCCAAGACACAACACATAAAAATATTAAAGCAAGTGACAAAAATTATAGCATTTCCTAAAATCTTTTCCATATGCAATCACTGTTCAAAATGGGTTGTCTTTTTTTAGGTGAATTTACCTAGTTCTAAGCAGCCACTCATGTCTTTCTGTTGTAACTGTACAGTACAATTTAACTCATTGTCTAACACAGCTAAAAGAAATAAAAATAGTTTCAAGTAAAATAATTTTTCTCAGCCAAGTCCCGCATGAGCTCTGGCTGATCTTTCTTTCACTCAAGTTAAGACAGTAATTTTCATGCACGTTACATTTTTCATTCAGACGCAAGAGACTTGTTTAATGAGTTGCCTGAGGTGCAGCATCTTTACTTTGAAGCAAATTAAGCCACTTTCTACAACAAGATGTAGGTTTGGTTTTGTGTGTGTGTGTGTCTGTGTTTACTTTATTGCCATCACCACACTGCTGTGTGTACTTATCCTACTACAGGCTACTATTCCAGGCTCTGCACCAACGTAAGGATTGGTGCAGGCCAGCACGGGTGACTCACTGCTGTGGAGGCTGAGAACCCAGGAATGTGCCTGTCTTTCCTTACCATCCAGTTCAGGGAATTAGCAGAACTTCAAGGCTGAACATTGGGTCTCTTTATACAGAACGTGATTAGCATCTGGGAGTGGGGCAGCAGAACTGATCTTCCAAGCTGAGTTCAAGCAGGTTGTTTCTGGGAGGGTGAGCAAGGTATGTGGACTTCCAGGGAAGATACTAGCTGCCTTTTACTGTGGTTTGCACCAGGGGTGAGTTATAGTAACCTATTTTATCAGTTTGGCTCAATCAGAACAGAATGCCCTGCATATTCTTTCAGTGCTACCATTCAGTTTCATGTTCTGCTTTTGTGCACTGTCTATGGGAAGAAGGAAAATTGCATGTGATTTTGACATTGAGCTCTGTCTAAAGGATGTGCATAAAGATTACTGTGTTTACATGAAGGTGGTCAAAGCAGATAAATGAGTGTGTTCTGCACTGTGACAGAACTGGTCTCAAACAAGGATAAAAGGAATTTGGTGGACATTCCCCTCAGGGAAGAGATTCAGCTTTACAGTGGCATAATCATCAATCTCAGCCCACCAGTCACACCTGGCGAGTTGTTCAGAGAGACAACACAAAGGCATTTGCTGAACAGGACTAGAAGTTGTTTACGTTGTGAGAGTCTGAAGTGTCCAGTAATGCTGTATTTGTATATTGCAAACACCACCTCCCCAGCAGCCAGGTACAGTGTATTGTGTCCTTCCTTTGTTCACAACAACATTCACACAGCTTTGGAGATCACTTTAGAAAAGCTTTGCATATGTTTTCCCTTCCTTAATCTTGCTGAGAAAGGTTAGGAATATTTTCACATATGAACAACTCCATAACACACAGGCTGAGCCATCAGAAAGTATTATTAAATTAACCTCATTCCTCTCTGTGGAGTGCTTCACTCCGACCAGTTGAGTGCATTTTATTTCTATTATATTAGTATCTGCTGTAAAGAGTTATGTTAGAGTGATTTCATTTTTTAAACAAACCTACTCACCATCTGCATTTGGCAAAACTCGTTGACATCAGTCTTTGTTGCTTAGCAATAAACACTTGTGCTGACTCCAGTCACAAAGAGTGTTCATTACTTTGTCATTCAGACATTTTACACAGCCTCCATGGCCTCAGAAATCGTTTGTTTACACTGGCCTTGGGAGAGAGGTGGAAGAGCTGAAAACCAAATTTGTAGAATGAGAGGAAAGGCACACAGATCTTGAAAGGTGTTGGACACAAATCGTAAAGAAGCTGTAGTAGATGCACAAGCTGGATAATGAGGAGAAAAATACCAAAAAGAAATAAATGCAATACTATTATTATAAAACATTAAAGCAATTATGGAGCTTGCCAAACATCAACAGTCTTGAACACTATTAAAGTGTTTTGTAATAGCATCAGTGATCACATTCCATCAATATGTGCTATTCAAGATGTACTAATCATCAAGAATATATGATATAAAAATGTTCTTGTTGCTTATATTCTGTGTCTATATGTGTAGAATACCTGGCTCAGGTATTCTAACTCGAACAAAACATCTAAAAAATTTGCATTTCTATAGAATTCCATGGTAATTGTCTTGTTACTCATAACTCCAGAATTAGTTGAATTTGACAATAACTTTTATAGTTAGTATTAGCTCAGAATTGATCTGTGCTGAAACCTTTGAGGAAAGTTTTATTTATAGAAAGTTAGTAGAAGAAATGCTTAAAGCTGCACAATTATAATTGCTTTACTCATTTAGCAGTGCCTATGTCCCACTTCTGTTTAGATACCTAATTTTAAGACATTAACCTTTGGCACCAAGACTAGGAAAATTGAACTAGGAGGGTCCAAAAAGGAATAATTAGAATTGAGAATTAAATGGGTCACTTGTCATAGAGCGTGTTACATTTAAGAGATGAACAAGCTAACAAATGAATATGACAATGAGTCATCCGAAGTCAGAAAACAGCACACTGTTGGAATGTCAGATGATTTATAAAATGCATAGGTTTTGCTTTTATTTGTGGATACACTGTGCAAAATAATCTGATCGTTTTACATCAGAAAATGCAGAAAAATTCAGAACATGCGATAACAACTCTGTCATGGACAGGGCATCCACTGCAAAACATACAAGATACTTGGCATAGTTTTCAGGAAATGGCAAAGAAAACTTGCCAGAGAAGAACTTCATTCAGTAATTTGGGACTCAAAATCTCTGTTTACTTTACAAGTAATGAGCTTGATTCTGGCATGCCAGTAGAAATATTCACTTTCAGTCTTAATCAAAACAGCAATAAAGGTATCCAGCAACTATGAACTGGGAATTTCGAGTTAGGCTGCTGGTGAAGCACATTGACCTTAGCAGATGCTCCAGTCTTATCTAAGAAAGATTGTGCCTAAAATGTTGATCAGTCATGTTTAAAGACCACAGCTGCCATGCAAGCTTCAAGACCAGAATGAGAGATTGGAATGTGAGCTTTGTTACAAAAGTCACACTCTTTCAAAATGTGCAGGAAGCTCAGTGGAAAATTGCCCCTTCCATGCCAGCCTTAAGTCAGGACACAAGCTCCGCACCTGCAAGGGACAAAGCCAGGGTGTCAGTGCAATGCTGAGCTGAATTGGTGTGGTAGAGGCATGATCACATTGTCCAGACACTGGCATGGAAATCCTGATTTTGAACCTCAAATGGCTGCTCTGCTCACTAGAATTTTCTTTGGGAATTTGCAAGGCAGCATTGTGTTGTGTGGCCATGCTCAGTCTGCTGAAGGGAACCTTTACTGCTGTCTGAGTGGATGTTCAGTTCAGACACATGCAGCCATTAGGTGCAAACTTGAAAGTCTGACCCTCAGCCTTTTTGGAAATGTCTCCTATTAAATGCAACATGCTGCTGAAATAGAAAGCAAAACATAAAGGGACCTGTGCTGATCCAAGAGAAAACTTTTTCCTTCAACATGAAGGATAAAAATGTAAAAGCAACTGGACAGAAGGGGGAAAACCCCTACTCAAAAAGTCACATTCTGACAGGAAAATTATTTGAAAGATGAAAGATGGTACTCTGAGGAGTCAGAGCCTGGGAATAACAAGAAACCTAAGGCTTGTCTTTTGGCAAGGCTGGTATTCTTCAATACCCTAGAGCATCTGTAAAAGTTTTCTTATGGAAAATGCTGACTTTTCTAAAAATGCAGTCAATGGAGGAGGAACAGTGTTTTCTCAGTGAATGGGGGGTTAAGCTCTGTGCTCCTGACAAATCCAAATTCAAGCTGAATGACCAATTGCCCTGATATAGGCTTGGAACAGCTCCATCTCTGCAGCACTGATTATATTGCTAATTCCCTTCTCTGCTCCTTCTGTCTCTGTGTCTCAGGGATGTGTTTTTCTCTCTATTTCTAGCTACTTTTCCACTACTGTTATATGGTAAAGAAAGGCTTCAGCATCAATAGTAAACATTTTTTTTTGTGGAAGAAATAACCCCCATAATAAAGAAATAATCCCATAATAACTCAAATTCTGATTCCTGAATTCCATAGAGAGCTCTGAAATGATGCAGAAAAACAACACCCAGCTAAGCCTGAGGTGGGGCAGAAGCCTTTTTTTTTTCTTTCTTGGTTCATACCCTGAGAAGGTTCAAAGTGGATAATCTCATGGTATGTTCTGGATTTCAGGGTGCAAATGAGGTTGATGAAACGCTAGTGGGACCCCAGGCTGTGGTGACAGAGTTAGCACAGCCACACTTCAGCCACACAGGAGAAAGGATAGACACAGGTTCCAAGAGGAGGTTGGTCATTGGTACAATTTGAAACTCTCTTTTCCCTCGTCCTCTGGCAAATACCAGCTGCAGCAGTGCCTTTCCCTTATCAGGGCTCCTTGGTGCAAACTCATGGGAGATTATAGGTAGATGTTTCTTCTTTTGCCCATAAAATTGTTAATCAGCAGGTCTGCAGCTGAGCTTCTTGGGTAGGAACCACTACATTAGGGTTGTAAGCAGCTAGAGGAGATTCAAGTAATGACAAGAAAAAACAAATAAGTGGCATCTTTACATGCAAGTTATGCCATTGGAGGACTGTGCCTATAACTTTTACGTATTTTTCTAAAAGAGAACATATTCAGCCAATATTTTCAGCACTCAGTAGAATGACTCTGTGAAACCAGGATATTGTGTACTGCCGTTAGTAAAAACACTAAATCAGGCATCGCAAAGATAAAATAAAATGGGCTATAGGGGAAATAGAGCTGATTAGCTGTCATTTCCTGATTTGATATTTTCCATTATGTATTTAAATTAATTTTTACAATGCCTCATGTGGACATGTTCAACAATAGAGCTGCAAAAAAAGAATTTTGCCCCTACTGCCAGTAAAGCTCCAAATGCAACAGTTTATTTCCTTCTTGAGGGATACTTTTTCCATACTTTTATCAACAAAGCGAATCAATGACTCACTGCTTGCCAATACAACTCACACTGCGTTTTCTCATTTCCCTAGAACCGAGACAGTCAGTATAAAAATAAATGTCTGTTCTCACCACTTCCTGTCCTGCTCTCCAAAAGAAGTGTTTCAGGGATTTAATTTCACATCTTTGGCTTTCCCAATCTCTCTCTCATTATTGATGGGAGTGTCCTGCAACAGGAAATGGCCTTGTCATGTAGGCTTCAATGTGTTAAGGACTTCTTCCAGCTAAAAATATGTACCAGAACTATGCTCTAGTTTGTTCCTCTTCTTTTGTGTTAAATTCCAAATGTCATACATAGTATAAAGCTTAGAATAAACTCAACCTTTTATGCCATTTAAATGCAACAAACTGCTTGTAACAGCCTGCTTTGCAAATGTACTTGAAATCCTATTAAGTATTTGCCGTGTGGCTCATGATGTATCCATGCTTCAGGAAGAATTAGTGCATGATGCATCTGCTGACTTCTTTCAGAGATTAGTATCTGCATTAGCAAAGCACTGGGTGACAAGGAGAGGCCACACTAGGATCTGTGTACGGTCTTAGATCCTCAGAAGGGAGATACCTTTTTGAGTTAAAGGTTCACTGTCCCAAAATCTCAATGGGTTAATGGAAAACCTTGTATACTATTAGTGTTGTTGCCAATGACATTCAAATCCAAAATATCTAACTGTACATTGAACCACTGTTAATGACCCTAACATTCAACACCATATATCTAGGTACATATACTGCATATTCATCCTGCACATGAAAAATATGATCTAATTAGCTTTTCTAATAGAGATATAAAAGGTGCCAAAAAAGCACAATGCTTGCATTTATTGTGTAAAATATTGTATAATTAGATAATCTCTGATAGAGAATGGCTTGGGGAAAAATACTCAGGGCTAAGAAAGTCATAGATTCTGATTTCAGCAGAATCTAATTTTATTTGGAAATAGTTGTTACTTGACCTCTCTCCTCTGTACATTAGTCAATATAACTGGAAAACCCATTAAAAACAAGGCTCATTGGAACTATTTGTTCAACTTGAAGATAAAAAATTCTGCTTAAGCACATCTAAATGCTTTCCACTGTGAAAAGAGTCTCTCTTCTTTCTGGCAGTTCCTTAGTCATGGGATTAAAGCTGTGAAAAAAAAAAGTGTGACACCAATGCCTTTAAAAAAATACCTATTAATAATTACAGTTTTAATGAATGGCCTGCTGAAGATTTAAAATCCAAATTCAGTGGAGCAGCACTAACAGTTTATTCCTCCCACCAGCACAATTATCAGGTCAAAGCCGCAGAGAGGGAGAAAGGTTTAATTTTTGGAAGTGAGTGGGAGCGAAGGTTCTGACTGTGTGGTCCTGCAATGCATGGCACTCTTGAGTTTTCCCTGAGAGCGCAGTTGAGGAAGAGGAGCTGTTTTGGAGCATGGCCGTGACAGTGATGAAAAGCAAAAGGAACCCTTAGGGGAGAAGGGAAGGTGAATTTGACAGACACAGTGGGACGCCTTTGCCAGTTTCCACACCGCCTGCCACAGCTGATGAGCATCATTTGGCCAACACAACATAAACTTCCAGGGCAGTGTCCCACTTCAAGCCATTCATTACCAGAACAGCTGCTGGGCTTGGCTTTGTAAGGAGTAGAATTTTGAGCATGGCGGTTTTGACAGGATTTCACTAGAAGATTTTATTTTAACTTTGGATTGACTATGGTTGAGCTCTGTGGATTTTTTATGAGTGTATCTAAATCCACCTCTCCCCATGCTGGTGGGATTTCCACTGCTCCTTGCAAACCATTTCCTTGTGTCATGCCTGCATTTTTGTCTTTTTTTCGTCTGCCCAGGCCTTTTTTTCAGAACTGCTTATTCACCTTTGCGTGTCAAATGTCCATATCTTTCATTCAACTTTTTCTTACAATTCACTTCTGTCAGAAGCCTCTAGCTAGAAGACAGGAGACTATTTTCCCTTTTTTACTTCTTTTTGCTTCCAAATTATGCTTCGGTGTGATTTTAGTAATCCTACATGTAAACTGTGAAAAATCAAAATGGAAATAAGCAAAAAAAATAGGATTTCTTAAGTCGTGAGTACATTTTGATTTACAGGGTCAGGTAAGTGATCTGAAGCTATATTATACTTTCCAGCCAATGTCAGACAAATTGCTTAATGACTTGCTTCTAGGAATATATAATTTTTATTGCATTAAGGGAGGATTTTCACCTTCTTGACTTCATGAATAAGCAGATATAGACACAAGTACATCTCAGTCTGAAGACAATCAAGTGTGTGGTGGGGTGAAATTTGCTTCCCTCCTGCTATGCTATACCTAGTGATGTTAAATCCCGAATTAAGATGCATGACTGCACAGTTCCTTTGCAGATAAGAATGGTTTCTTTCCTTGAATGCTAAAATGATTCCATGGCATCAGGTAGAAAATTTGTGGTACAAAATATCTCGAGAAAATAATTGGCTCAGTGAATAATTTATAGAATTTACTGAAAATATTGACCTAGATTTAATGTTTCCACATTCAGAACACGGAAAATGAGTTAAATTGGTGCGTGGAGTTAGCTTAGAGTGAGACTGTTGCAGCATGATTAATTTACAAGTGTGAGTTGTTACTCAAGAAAAGTCACTTAGCTATTAAACACTCTGCTTGGGTTAAGCTGACATTTTCTTCAAACTAAGACTGGTGGTCTGATATTGCCAACCATTAGCAAAGACAAGCTGTGAAAAAAGCAGTTGGGAGTGATTAGCAGGCTCTGGACCTTCTAAGTCTTCACTTTTATTTTTTTAATCACCTTTGAACCTGATTTGATACCGGGTCTCCATCAGCCTGGTGGCTTAACCACATCTTATCCACTTCTGTATTCAAATTGCAGAGGCTATTAGAAAGTCTGGTGCACTGAAGTTTAAAGTACCTTAAATATGCACTAGCCTACTTCTCAGAAAAGTGGCTGCTAGACCTGCCTAGGCTTTTTGTCAAATAGCAGAGGATCAAATAGCAGAGAAAATTCAGAACAGAAAATTTTATTTCATGTCCAGAAGAAAAGGAAAAGCTGGAGATTGGACAGCAGCACAGTTAGGTAATACAAAAGGAAAATGAAATAAAACGGATAGATGAATGTAGTTTTCTGATCATTGTGTAGACTGATGTAGATTCTTTTGACAGAGACTCCTTATCTTAGTGGACATCAGATAGACAAGTTCATATGATGTCAGGCCTTTCTAAGAACCAGAATGTATCAGACAAAGCTTTTAGACTGGACACGTACTGCACCTGCAGCCATCTGCTTGTGTAGACATACCCTTTCTCACCAGAAAGCATTTTGTCTTGCCTGATTTACATGAATTGTGCAGTTTTTGGTAATGTGCAGCAATCAATGAGCCAGCCTTGCCCAGCACCAGGCATGACTGTTGGCAAAAGTATCCAAGAAAAAAGCTACTTCCTAAAATCTGAAGCTTTTAACAAATCTTGTTTTGCGGAAATGTTCTTTGCAGGAAGAAGTTCACGAAAGGGGTCACATTATTTTTAAGAAAAAGAAAAATTGTGTCAGCAAATGCTGGCTGCAGGGGAAGGGCTCTAAGGGGTGTTGGATTCAAAGTGTTGTGATACTTATGAAAGGAATGGTGGAAGTGTTTAAGCTGAAAGTTAAAGGGAGATAGCACAAAAGCTGTGGGGGATGTAGTGGGGGACCTCCAAGACTGCAGAGGGATGGGAGGCCACACTTGGATGCTTGCCAAAAAGGGGTCTGGTTGGGGTTCAGGCTACCATATCACTGTGTTTACACTCAACTACTATTTGCAGCACAAAAGTCATTAAGCAAACTAGGGAAAACAACTCCCTGTGTGCTAGCAGCTTCAAAATGATGGTGATTTAGAGAAAAAGAGAGGATGGTAAAAAGGGTTATGTTTTGTAAAAGGATCATGGGAAAGAGAAAGGAAAAGGCATTTTAATCTTTGCATCATAAATAAGTGACCAGTATGGGAAGAAGGATTAAGAAATCCCACAGTGTCCCCTACTTTTGATAAGAGTACCCCAAGCACTCATGTGCAGCACCATTAACAGGAGTTTCAGGGAGTCCTTCAGTTTGCAAATGAAGACAGCCCATTACAGCCATCTACTTATGGGTGTTATGATTTCAGATACAGATGTCTGAGCTCTCTTCAGAGTCAGTGGGGAGAGCCCAGGGAATGAGACTCGACCTCAGGCTGAGAGGAGTCACTTACTAGACCTGTTGGTTTTCTAGGAGACTGGTTTTGTATGGGACACTGAACACCTAATTTGCTTGTTGACACAAATTAAGAATCTTAATGATTCTCGATGTAAAAAATGCATTATCAAGTTAGACTTAAGAGATCTATTTCTTGGGGGATGTTGAAATCTGTTAGAGTGTCTATAATACTTATCAAATGCAGGAAAGCAAGAGCTACACTAGTCTCCAAGTTCTTTTAACAGTGCTTTCTTTGTACAATGCTGTCCTGTACCAGCAACTCATATATTTTGTATCTGGACTTTTCTGAACAGGAACTACTGTGTATAGGCAAAAGAAGTCTCCTCCAGAGACAGAAATACCTCTGCTGAAGATTTTCAGACCCTCTTCCACTCTACCACTTTTACTAAACCTGTCAGAAGCTGGACACATCGAGACAGTCCCTGTAGTTGACAATCCCTTGGCCCTTGTAACCAGCAAGAGCTGAAAAAAGAAGTACCAGAGATAAACCTGCTGGGTGGGTCCTTTCAATGTGTAAGAATCTCTTTTTCTTGGATTGTATGTAGGGCAGTCAGCCTGAGAGGTCCTCACAAATCCACACTGATAATTTCCAATACTTGGTGTCTCCTGTAGCAGGGAACTGCTGATGGTGTTTCAACCAAGATACAACACTTAAAAAATTTCAGGAATGGCCAAGGAACCAACAACTGAGCATCAGGCACTGAATATTCTTTGGAAAGCACATCCTTTTTAGCTCACAGGTGGTGTGAGAAGGAACAATTCACTTGAAAATTACAGCAGCTCTGCAATTTCTTCAAATTGACATAAATCAAGGAATAACTACTTAGAATAACCAACTCCTTACTCCAGGACATGATCAGAACTAGAAAATTATATTGAAGCTGGGGAGATGAAGAGATGCTTGGATATGCTGAGATCACAGTTTTCAGCTGTTAGCACAGGAGTGCACATTTTAACAATGGAGCAGATGCTTCCAATTATCTGCAATAAGGAGAAGGGACACTTGAAAATCTAGCTGGTATTAGGTGGCTGTCAGAAGGCTCTTGGATAAGAAGAAAAGGATGCAAAGTGCAGCAAAATAATTTTACTTTCGTAACACATTAATTTTAAGGCTGTTCTACAAGTTGAAAAACTCATGTGTATTCTGACGACTGAAAGCAAAACAATCAGACTGGAAATTGTAATGTCGAATGCTTTTCCTATTTTAAACCATGACAAACTTTACTCATGAAATATTTCCTTTGATGTTCTACAATGTTATTCAAATTTAAATAGATTTACATGTTTAACTGTGCTTACTGCTTGTTCATGTAGTGCTTATATATGAACTGAAAATAAGATTCCCACAGAAAGGAACAGCTTGTAAAATACAGAACTGTACAACATAAAAGAGAAGAAACTGTACAACATAGGGGAAATATAAATGTAGCCTTTTTATTCACTCTTTTGCAATTACTGCATGCAACATCCTGGGGCATGTTTTTGATTTGCTATTTGTTTAGCAGGGTGATGTTCAGGAAGGCTGAATTGCCTACCCAAACCATGCATGTGCTGACAGGCAAATTCTTGTTTTGTCATTTGTTCCTTGGTCTGTACTAACTCAGATTGCCTGCACTCTCTGCTGAAGGCATGCCTGCTTTTTCCTCCTGAGCCTCATGAAGAAAAGTACCACAGACAATCCTTCTCTCCAGTGTGTCAAGCCTGTGTTCCAGACTCACCTTCACACTCCCCCTCCACTCTGATTGTTGGGCTATCACAAACTTGTCCATGGGCACACAGATGAGTGAGGTGCTACCAGAAGACACAGTGGTAATTGCAGATATGCAGGCTTTGGATAAAGGTGCTCTGAACAAGCCAAAACCAAGCTCAGGATCTCTCTGTATTCACCTGTGCAGCCAAGAGCTTTGACCACATCGACAGCGTGTGCCAAATGATCCAGCAATCAAACCACAATTGTGATTTTGTTCTCCTGGGCAATCCCTCCCAAAAGCATTTTTGTTTGTGAGTTCCAGCACTCCTCTTTCCTCTTTGATTATCTGGGGTGGGGAGGAGGGGAGAGAAAGTCAGTAAAACAGAAACTAGCTTTTGGTGAAAGATTTGTGTTTTTAGCCTTGTTTCTTTTTAAAATGCATCCATCTTGGCTGTATAGAAAAAATGTTATTTCAACCTGCCTCCACAAAAACTATGAGAAAAATACATCACAGATAAATTTTGAACTTATTGACAATTGAGATAATATTTTGCTGATAAAATAAATATATCTTTTTAAAAGGTCCTCTCTCACTCCACTGCTTTTAGATGTGCTTGCTAATTTATATGCAGGACTTGCACACAGCAGAGCTTATCCACACTTCAGATACACCTAAAAATCCTGCAGGAAAGTGCTCTTGGCAGTTTGTGCAAAACCTCAAAAGCAAAGAATGGAAATTTCTTTGAAAATCATTATTTTGGGACTATATACACTCAGTACTACCACCTAAAATTGTGTCTGCATAAAGGAGTGTTGAAATTGATTCAAGGTAACACATTCTTCATTCAGCAAACTTCTTAATGATTACTTTGGGTCAGATAATTGTTCTTACTCTTGGTGTTCTGCTAAGTTCCCCAGATGATTTGACATTGGCTTTTCCTGGATAATTTGTGGTGCTCTGAAGAAAGAGTGGATAATTAATTCTACATTGCAATTAGAAGCCTCATTTCATTCTTCCTCAAGAACCACAGGAAGCTGCTCAACACTGATAGCAAGTTAAAGAAATTCTGAGCAGCTGGATATCACCTCTTCCTCCAAACACTGATCCCTCTGGGCAAGCCAAGGAAAGGTAATTTCTTGCTTATTTGGATGTGTGGGCAGAAGTTTTGGAGGTTATTATTATGACTTCACTGCTTGGTATCAATGTCATTTTGTAAAGAAAGTGAATCCAAGTCAGTAGACTGGGTACACCATGAACAACTAAGGTCTTATACCCTCATTTAACTGCCTGGAAAAAAGGACAAGGAGTTCACGGAAGGAAATCCAAAAGGGTATGATTAAAAATGTTTAAGGCTTCCTGAAAAGCTTTGGAACAGGTTTTTCAAACATATCCTGGTGTTTGAAGTTTGTTGAATAAAACAAAGTTCAAGAATGCCTACTGCAGAAGGCCAGACCTGCATGGTCTGCTCAAAGTGCTGCCAGGATTCTGCTCTGGCTTTGTGGGCTTTATGCACCAGTCTCTTCTGCCTCAGCAACATACACATCAATTTCTCCCTAAATATTGTATCTCAAGAAGTTAAAAAATAAATATGATAAATAAAATAATGGAGATAAAAATGAAAATATAATCAATGATATTATTTAACTTAATTTTCAATTAAAATTTAATTATGTTATAATAGAATACCAAGAGTACGGGGGGCGTTTGGAGTTGAATTCATAGGCATTTAATGGCCTTTTAGACATCCTGGAGTATCTGAGACACCAGCACATAATTTACCAGATAATATAGGACCTATGTGAGACTTCCATCTTTCTGGAACAAGGAAGTAGGAAGGATGTCTTAAAATGATGCTAAATATAATTTTGACTAGTAAATTTCACCCCTTTTGTCTAGGATAACATTTGAAAGGCAGCTACAGATAAAGGTCTTCTGTGTATCTGTTCTTGTCTGATTTCTACCATGCAAAGCTGCTAAGTAGCTTTACTGATATAGGTTAGTAAACAGTGGAAACAGAAGTATCATATTTTCTTTTTCCTAACTGGCAGGAGGTACATTAACCTCTGAAATTCTGCATAGGTGTATTGTATATTTAATATACTTTAATGACAATTTTCTGCATTAAATAGAGGTACTGATTAGTTCACTATAAAAGTAAAGGTAATTTTAATCAGCTGGATACCAACCACATCTACTGTCATGTGACAGAAGAAATGAAAAGGCAGGGGGGATCCAGCTGGGGCTTCTCAACCAAAATGCCAGTTATGTGGAGACTGTAATCATCTTAATTTTCTAGGAAAAGGCCAAAATAAATCAGGAGAAGAAAAAAGTAAGATTAGTGATATAATATGATATGCAAGTTCATGAAGCACTCCATATTTTTTAGCCTGAAGAGGGGAAGACTGAGAGAGGATCTTATCAATGTATACAAGTATTTGAAGGGAGGTGCAAAGAGGATGTAGCCAGGCTCTTCTCAGTGGTTCCATCAATAAGGGTTAGAGACCATGGGCAGAAACTGGAACACAGGGAGTTCCACCCAAACATGAGGAGGAACTTTACTGGGCAGGTGACTGAGCAGTGGAACAGGCTGCTTTGAGAAGCTGTGGACTCTCCTTCTCTGGAGACATTCAAAAGCCATCTGGACACGATTCTGAGTGTGGTGCTCTGGGGGACCCGCTCGAGCAGGGATGTTGGACCAGGTGACCTCCGGTGGTCTTTACAACCTCACCCATCCTGTGATTCAGTGTGTGATATACATTTGGCATTCAGATTACACAGTTAATTATGCTAGTGTGCTTTCTTTAGAATGACATGCTGAGTATGTCCCAGGTGGAGGGATATGGGAAAGAACCCATAACAGTGTATTTGCATCTTTTGAAGAACTTCTGCATTTCAAAAGCCATTTCAATCTAATGCAGGTGTTTCACTGTGGACTGTCAAAATGCTTGCATCAAATATGTATCAACCAAATTGGTAAAAGAAACATTATTCTCTTACAAATTTTGTCACAATAAAAACATCATAAATCCATATCAAAGCTAAGAAGTAAATATCTGAATTTAAAAAATTTGAGAAGCCTGAAGTAACAGAAAATGAAAATCTAGCAACTGACTAGATTCCTTCTGAATCAAGTGCAAGTGAAACAGTGCAAGTTGACAGGCAGTCCAATTTTTGGACAAGATAACCTTGTTGCTCCACTGAGTAGCTTAAGGAAAGGAAGTGTTGAGATCCATTTTCCAGCTTCCGGGTTTGACTTCTAAATACTACTAAAACTAAAATACTTTCTGAGCCAAATGTTCATAGTCAAGTGGATAGATCACTTCTATTACACAGGAGACAGCGTAAAGGACAGTAAATACTGTTAAGCAGAGAGCTGGGCTTTATTGTCATAGATGGATCATAGCACAGCTTCCTACATAAAATTGTCAAATTCAATAGGAATGAAAGACATATACACAGTACTATCCAAATGTGGGGTTTAAAAACATATTTTTAAGAAAAAATGTTTTCCCAAAGCCATATGGAAAAAACCCCTGATTTCTGGCAGTACCTGTAGGACCAAGATGTATTTTTGGTAAGATATGATGAAACTAACAGTAGCATGAGAGCATCAAGAGACAAACTGAAAGCTAATTTCTGAGATGTACCAGCCATTTGTATTAATCATTTTCTTAGTCTGCACACCTCTTCAGTGTGCAGATCAATATCCTATGTGAAGCATGTGGCCATACCAAAGACTTCCTGGGTAGTTCTTGCTGCAGAATTGATCAAACTATACAATTTAAGATACTTGAAAATAGTCAGTAGAAAGTATTCCTTCAGCTGTTGTAATGATTGTGTAGGGCAATCTTATGCAGATAGAATATCTAGGTTATGCTTCTTATTTAGTTTAAGGTACTCAGCGAAGGACCATGCCCACACTGGAGCAGTCACTCAGGACCATGGTTCAGCTGACTATAACAACTGAACAGAACAGCACTTTGGCGAGTGTCTCCTGATCCAGTTGAAGGTGCTGCTGGAAGGACCCTTGCAACAGAGACTCTCATTACCACCCAGACTGCAACCAGCTTGCTTGTTTATGAAAGCTGTTTTTCCCACCCTATGCCAAAATCCATCAGTGTCTGTGCTTCTCTGCACGTCTCCTCCAACTGCAAATCAGTGTCAGTCTAAGCCTAGATTGTGTAAAATATCAGCTAAATGTGAACAGGCTGACTCAGCCTGAGAGAAGGGCAGTTGTGTTAATAAGGTGTTTTCCCTGGGCTTATGGTATGCTCAGACAGGAGAACAGACCTGGGGGAGTACTATGCTAACACAATTAAAACACTTCTAACATCTGTGCTGGCTGCTTAGAGGTAGCCTGAGAATTTTTCAATACACTTATTCTCTCTGAGACATTGGAAATGTAGGACTACATTTTCTTGCTTTGCAGGAATTTTTCCTTTCTTTTTGCACATAGATTTTTACTGCTTTGGTTTCAAAGAAGCAGGACTATAAGGGCAAAACATGAGAGATTTAGTCTACCTAAATTTCTTCCCTAAAAAGACAATTATTATCTTCCTAACACCATCTCAATGGCATCAAATAATTTATCTTGATAAACGCCTCTTTACATAAAAGCATAAAAATAAAAAGCTTTATCAGTTTTAGTGAAATGAAACTCTTGTATTTCAATTACTTTTATTGATGTATTTCTTCTAATTCTATATCTTTACTCGTGGCAGTATCTTGCCAGAGAAAGCAGGCCAAGACCTCTGTGTTTAAATTCAGGAATCCTGGTTGATTTAGTGCAGTGATATGCTTGGATAAAGACTGTTTATTCTTTGGAGCCAACTTCTTCCACTAAATTTAAGACTGCAGAGAGCTATGATAGGAGTTGGTTATAAGGACCACTGTGAATATCTTTCTGTGCAATTATCATTAGTGTCCGTTTTGTGTTTAACTCCCATGTACACTTGCAATAAGTGAGAAGGGACAGTCTTATTTTATATGCTTTGTATATAAAAAATTTTGAAACCCTGACCCTGGTTGTAACTCCCAGATAAAATTGGAGTAGCATAAAAATGAGTAAGGATGATAAAAATACAACAACAATTAGGGTAAACCACTGTGCCTTACCTTAGAACTCCAAGAAAGTGTTATATCCCTGCCTCTGTTGCAGCATTGTTTTTCAGTTCTTTTACCTACCTTATGCTATTTATTGAATACCCTTCTTTAACGAAAGGGAGAAAAGTTCCACATGGTACAACTATATTCCAAGTGATCTTTAGTTCCACTACGGTGCTTTCTCTTATAAGAAAGTAATTTCTGGTCTGGATTCATAAAAGAAGAACAAAATAGCCTGCCTATTTTCTATCTTCAGCAGATTTTCCAAAAATAACCTTGAGTTACTCAGGTCAGAGTCCCTGACCTGCCCTTTCTCACTAAATAAAGAGCATGAAACAAAAGGGAATGGCAAGAGACTCTCACCTTATGGGGTAAAAAAGCAATTTTGCTGGAAAGTTGCTCTATCCAACTGGAAAGACATGACTAAAAAGGAAAATAGAAATTGCGGTGAAAGATATCGAAAGGTGAGTCCTTACCTTTGAGGACTTTTTCTGTATGGAAAAGCCTGGTAGTGGGGGATCTTTTCTTTAAAAAATTAGGTTTCAATTGCTATGCAAAAGGGAAGGCTCAAAAGGTTTTTTTGTTTTGTTTGGGTTTGGGTTTTTTTTTTTTTAAAAAAAAAAAGACAGCACAAACCAAAAGCAGCCAGTGGGTTCATGAATCAGAAACTTTATGGCAAGTTTCACTCAGAGAAGGTGGGTGCTGAGGAGTTTCATTTATCCATGGTTCTGGGGAACTTCCAGCTCCTTGTAAGATCAGGATGTGTACAGAGAGGGATAATAGGGTGGAGATCCTTTTATCCAGGATTTTAAAGATTTTCCAAGTGACTGTAATTGTGTACAGACTGGAACTCTGTGTGTTTTCTTATCCTTTGGTCAATATCCTTTCAGAAACTTGTAACATTTTCCAACGCAGTGTCAGAGGAGGTAGAGGATAAAGGAGTGACACGGTCTGGTTTCACCCCTGTCCAGGCACCCAGATGCATCAGACAGTAGAAGCAACAAAGGAGGAACAGTCACTCTCCATTGCTGTGGGCATCAGTCCCTGCCAGCCCAGGCAGCTGTCCTGGGCCTCCCATGTCACCCATGCCCCCTGTGACACTGCCACCACCAGCATTCTACCTGCAGTGACTCAGCCACAGCATCAAAAGGGTTGGTGTCTGGAGTAAGTGCTGCATCACTATGACATGGCTATTGTTTTTCACTCTTCAAGAGAGAAAAAAAAAAAGATGAATAATCATTATGATAAAATCTGGGCATCTAGTAATGCTAGGGATGAAAATTAAGTAGCTATAGCAGAAAAGTAAAGGACAGCAGCTCAGCAGAGGTAGAAAGAATTAAAAGAAGCAAGTCCTACCTACTGCTCACTTTTGAAGATTTAGGGGGCACTTGCTGCTGAGATTTGTAGGTTTGAAGACTAAATGTTGGAAGAATGATGCTTGTCAAGTTGACTGAAGGTAATATTTTTACAGTTTTCAAATTAAAGTCATCTCCAACACCAAACCTGCATCTATGAGAGGATGGCACTGCTGAGGAGATTTCATCATGAAATTTCATTTCTTTCCCAGAAATGAACCAATGATTTTGACAGAAACTCTCATTTTTAAGCCTCACTACATACTTCAGTTGGACTACAGTAAAATACATGAATTAGCTTCCATCAACTTGATTCACTGCCAGATATTACGTTACATTTAATTGACAGGACAAGAGGCAATGGGTGTAAACTGCAATAGGAAGTTTCATCTAAAAATAAGGAAATCCTTTTGCACTCTGAGAGTGACTGATCACTGGCACAAGTTTCCCAGAGAGGTTTTAAAGTCTCTATCCCTGGAGATATTCAAAAGCCATCTGGTCATGTACTGGGCAACCTGCTCCAAGTGAACCTGCTTTAGAAGGGGGTTGGACCTGATGAACCCCAGAGGTCCCTTCCAACCTCAACTGTTTAATAATTCTTTGGTGTTTGGTGCATGAAAAAAAATTCTTTCCCCATATGTAATTCCTCCTTAATTATTTTAAGGACAATTGTTTAAGTAAAATTGGGAGCAAGGAAAACTGATTATGTACAGAAGTGATATGACTTTTAAGTAATCAAGTTCAACCGCAAATTATAATAAACTTCCAGCTAAATATGACACATTCTTTAAATGCTTCAACTTCTGTGTTTGCCAACTGTACCTACTGTTGACATTCAGCAACGGGCAAGCAGGGAAGTGGTTGGAAATTACAGGATCCTGTTGGTTAGAGATAGGGTAGAGGAATATTTAAAACATACTCCCAGACACCCTTAAGCAGTATCCAGCTCACTCAGCTGGTGTGTAGAATATTTCTAGTTGGTCTCTCTGCCCTTCTCTGCTGTGTTTAATAATGGCCTGAGAGCAGACACTGTTGGCAAGGTTATCCCAGCTTCTCTTTTCATCATTGTTTTGTATCCTTTCCCTCTAGGATGCCTTGTCTAACCATGCCCGAACAATTGCTGGGTTTCAAGATGCTCCAGGTATTTTGGCTGCTGTTGACTGGACTCTACTTTGTACATTCTACATTGGACAAGGGCAAAAAGTGCATTCAGAAAATCATTTGTTGCAGTTGAGTACCATGTAATAGTTACATAGTAGATTCTGAGAGCTCATGAGATAAGAAAGTGCGGTGCTTCCCTTCCAATGGCTATGATGAATTCGTGATGATCACTACCTTGTCAGACCATTTTTAGTGGCAAAATAAAATAATCAGGAGTTTTATCTCCCAGCAAGTGTCACACACTTTCATTTTCTGTTTTAGTCAGGTTTTATTTGTTTTTGTCAGGATGGGGTAGGACAACTTTAAAAAAAACCAAACAAAAATAGAAATGAGAGAGCAAGCACCATCCAGTGCATTACTGCCATTCCTTAGTTGCTTCAGTTGTGTTAACTTTATCTGTTGCTGTCATATGCAAACAGTCCCTGGGAATGTGGTTGCTGCTCAGGAAGCAATGGTTTTATAAAAAGTCACAGTAGTAATAAAATATGGTAGATGTCTTCAAAGGTGCAGAGAAATTTGTTTCTGCTAGCCAGAGAAATATATGGTCCTACAGAGTTGATTGTTGCAGAGTTGTACTGATTTGAGGGAATTTTAAACCTTGCTTATCTGTGTACAAAAAAGGTAATAAAGTTTCCAGAAGGGCGAGGGTGGGACAGGATATAAACAAGAACTAAACACAACAGAAACCACAGAAACCTACTGAACAAATTATCGATCTCTTTATTTTGGCTTTAATTGGATTCTCATTTTCCTTCCAATCTGTGGATGATTTGGCTGTTGGGATAGTTTGAAAGGACTGGCATGGTTATATCACCAAAGGCTGTGACCCAGTTCAATCCTCTCTCCTTCCACTCTTCAGAAACTGCTGCTCTTTCAAAAGGAAATGGAAGAGAAATGGGCCTGTCAAGATTTAATGATGCAGAAAACAATAAGGAAAACATGTTTTAATTTGGTAGTCTTTGTATTTTACACGGGAAATACAAAAAGGCAAAAGGGATTTAAAAGATCACCTTTAAGGCATCCAGTTCTAAGGTTTCAATAAACACACTGAAAAACAAGCTCTTTGATTATTTTTCTAGCTCCCAGAGAAGCAGCAGTAAAATCATGAGTACCGTTATAAGATGTGAGTAAGAAGCAGCACCCAAGGAAATGAAAAAAATATTAGAATTGTTATTATCTATGCTTACAATAGAAGTATTGCATAGTAGATAAGAACACTGGAAGGATGCTTTTTTCATATCTTGCATTATATCTTTCTGAACAAAACCTCTCTGTAGACAACAGAACCTTCTTCTAATAACAAAAATGTTGGCTGAAATGAAATTCTTGACATACCAATCATTCTCAGCAGCAAAGCCATTTTTCATATAAAACATGCTTTGGAGTAGCCTTTGATGAAGGTCTCAAACCAACTCATGTAGCTTATTTTCTCAGGAATGGGAGTATTTAAACAAATTCAATAGAAAATCTACCACAGAGACACCACAAATGTGCCCTGCCAAATCAGATTATGTATTTTTAAAGGACAAAAGGGTTCACTCTTCCTTCAAACCCACTTGAACACACTTTTTTTTTTAGCTAAAACGGATGCTGGTTTTGATCAAAATTAATTGCCCACAGTGAAAACTCCTCCCACTGCACCACAATCAAGAGAAAGTTTCCAAAATAAATAGGCTTCAGACCAAATGCTGTGATGGGAGAAACGTTTTTCTGCTGTAGCTACAGCTTCTCTCTCATTCTAAAGGAACGCTTATAGGCTAAGATAACACAGTTGAGTAACTCCTTATATAATCTGTTCTCTTGTTCTCTGAATTCATTTGCTATTATAACTTAATGGGAAATTTAAAGTGATAATTTTGGAGTAAATTTTCTGAGGTTTTCATTTTAGTATTGCTAAAAGTGAATGTGGTTCATGTTCTTTGCAATGTCCTCAAGGTACTGCTTTGCAAGAGTACAGTCTGCTTATCTATGTTGTAGTGAAATCATAACTTGTAAACCAGAAGTTGACAGCAAGTGTAAAAGGCCATGTTAAGGATCATATCTTTAGGTTAAAAAAATCACCAGTAGATGGGTTTCCACTTCTTTTTCAGAAGGAAGGGAGGAAGAAAGGAAGGGAGGAAGAGAAAGAAAGAAAGAAAGAAAGAAAGAAAGAAAGAAAGAAAGAAAGAAAGAAAGAAAGAAAGAAAGAAAG